>JARQOD010005282.1:0-48930 GCA_033576555.1 Oophaga sylvatica | reverse complement strand
GACACAATGACGGACTGCGGCACAATGACCGACTGTGGCACAATGCCGGACTGCGGCACAATGACCGGACTGCGACACAATGACGGACTGCGACACAATGACGGACGGCGACACAATGACCGGACTGCGCACAATGACGGACTAGCGGCACAATGACGGACCTGCAACACAATGACCGAGACTGTACTGTCGAGAAGCCAAGTAACCGACTGCGGCACAATGACCGGACTGTGGATAATGACCGGACTGCGACACAATGACCGGAGCGGCATATGACAGACGCGACACAATGACCGGACTGCGGCACAATGACGGACTGCGCATAATGACCGACTGCGACACAATGACCGGACTGCGACACAATGACCGACTGCGGCACAATGACCGGACTGCGACACAATGACGACTGCGACACAATGACCGGACTGCGCACAATGACCGGACGGCGGCACAATGACCGGACTGCGGCACAATGACCGGACGGCGGCACAATGACCGGACGGCGGCACAATGACCGGACGGCGGCACAATGACCGGACGGCGCACAATGACCGGACGGCGCACAATGACCGGACTGCGGCACAATGACCGGACTGCGGCACAATGACCGGACTGCGGCACAATGACCGGACTGCGGCACAATGACCGGACTGCGGACAATGACCGACTGCGGCACAATGACCGGACTGCGGCACAATGACCGGACTGCGGCACAATGACCGGACTGCGGCACAATGACCGGACTGCGACACAATGACCGGACTGCGGCACATGACGACTGCGGCACAATGACCGGACTGCGACACAATGACCGGACTGCGACACAATGACCGGACTGCGGCACAATGACAGGACTGCGGCACAATGACCGGACTGCGACACAATGACCGGACTGCGCACAATGACCGGACTGCGCTGCGAGAAGCCGAGATAACCGGACTGCGGTATAACCACATCCTCCACTCATACGCACATCAGCTCTGCAGAGAGGTCAGAGGTGTAATAATCTGCAGGATATCACTATGTATCTGTCAGGAGGTGGAGAGCGATGCTCTGCAGAGAGGTCAGAGGTGTAATAATCTGCAGGATATGTCACTGTGTATCTGTCAGGAGGTGGAGGAGCGATGTTCTGCAGAGAGGTCAGTGGTGTGATAATCTGCAGGATATATCACTATTATCTGTCAGGAGGTGGAGGAGCGATGCTCTGCAGAGAGGTCAGTGGTGTAATAATCTGCAGGATATATCACTATGTATCTGTCAGGAGGTGGAGGAGCGATGCTCTGCAGAGAGGTCAGAGGTGTAATAATCTGCAGGATATGTCACTGTGTATCTGTCAGGAGGTGGAGGAGCGATGTTCTGCAGAGAGGTCAGTGGTGTGATAATCTGCAGGATATATCACTATGTATCTGTCAGGAGGTGGAGGAGCGATGCTCTGCAGAGAGGTCAGAGGTGTAATAATCTGCAGGATATGTCACTGTGTATCTGTCAGGAGGTGGAGGAGCGATGTTCTGCAGAGAGGTCAGTGGTGTGATAATCTGCAGATATATCACTATGTATCTGTCAGGAGGTGGAGGAGCGATGCTCTGCAGAGAGGTCAGTGGTGTAATAATCTGCAGGATATATCACTATGTATCTGTCAGGAGGTGGAGGAGCGATGCTCTGCAGAGAGGTCAGAGGTGTAATAATCTGCAGGATATGTCACTGTGTATCTGTCAGGAGGTGGAGGAGCGATGTTCTGCAGAGAGGTCAGTGGTGTGATAATCTGCAGGATATATCACTATGTATCTGTCAGGAGGTGGAGGAGCGATGCTCTGCAGAGAGGTCAATGAGTAATAATCTGCAGGATATATCATTGTGTATCTGTCAGGAGGTGGAGGAGCGATGCTCTGCAGAGAGGTCAGTGGTGTAATAATCTGCAGGATATATCACTATGTATCTGTCAGGAGGTGGAGGAGCGATGCTTGCAGAGAGGTCAGTGGTGTAATAATCTGCAGGATATATCACTGTGTATCGTCAGGAGGGGGAGAGCGTGCTCTGCAGAGAGGTCAGTGGTATAATAATCTGCAGGATATATCACTGTATCTGTCAGGAGGTGAAGGAGCGATGCTCTGCAGAGCGGTCAGTGGTGTAATAATCTGCCATACAGGACCTCAAAGGGGGAGAACCCCGTCGAGGCCTGCGGGACTTCTCTGTAGGCAAATAGCAGGTGTGGGAGGTACCGCTCCCAATCGTGTCCCTGGGTCTCAACCAGCATGCGGAGCATCTGTTTGAGGGTACCGTTAAAGCGCTCACACAAACCATTGGTCTGTGGGTGATACGCACTCGATACCATACGCGTCACCTGCATTTTGCTGCAGAGAGCCTTCATTAGGCGAGACATAAATTGGGTCCCTTGATCGGTAAGCATCTCCCTGGGAAATCCTACCCGTGAAAAGATGGTCACCAGTGCATCCGCCACCTTATCTGCCTTAGTTGAGGACAGAGCTACTGCCTCCGGGTACCGGGTAGCGTAGTCTACCACAGTCAGGATGTTTTGCTTTCCAGAGCTGCTGGGGACGGCCAGCGGGCCCACAATGTCCACCGCGATCCTCTGGAAAGGCTCCTCTATCACTGGCAACGGGATCAGGGGAGCCTTAAGAGCAGGCCCCACCTTCCCCACTCTTTGACAGGTGATACAGGAGCGGCAGTAGTTAGTCACATCTGTCCCCATCTTGGGCCAATAGAAGTGTTGAGACAGCCGTGCCTTAGTTTTGCTGATCCCCAAGTGTCCAGCGAGTGGAATCTCATGGGCAATCCTCAACAACTCACCTCGGAACTGGTGCGGGACGACCAGCTGTTTTTCCCTCAACCACTCCTTTTGGGAACCTCCGGGTACTGTCTCCCGGTACAACCTTCCTCGTTCCCAGAACACCCTCTCCTTATCAGTCACGGAGGTGGGCGTCTCGGCGAGGTGCCTCAAGTTCCCCAGGCTCGCATCTGAGTGCAGAGCGGCCTGGAACTCCTGGCTGGAGGCAGCCAGAAGTGACGTCAGGGTTCCTTCCTCACTGGGACCCTCTGGGACCGGCTCTGGGTCCACCTCTGGTTCAGTCTCTCCGGTAGCGGAGGAAGGTCCAGATGGCAGGGCGCTACCTGCGATCCGGGCACTCTGACTGCGGGTGACAGCAGCTACATATGCAGTCTCCCCGGGGATTTCTATAGACCCATCAGCCTGCGCTGCTATGGGCTCTACCTCCCCATCCACCCCCAACACTTCAGGAGCAGTGCTACTTATGGGCCAGTTACCTTCCTCGGTGGCACTGGTCAGTGTCATGGCGTCACCTTCCTCACGGTTCCCATGCACCTCCCCATTTCCTTGAGCACTGTCCTTGGCTCCTGCTAGGGGTTCCTCAGCCGTCTCACTCCGCAGAGCGACGTGGCTGAACGCTCCTGTACCTGTGGACACATCTACCACTTCAGAGAAAGGGTTAACAGATTCAGATGGCACAGATACATTACTATCAGCATCATTCCTAGGGAAAGAAAGGTTATCAGTTGCATCATCACTTCGCAAAGCATTGGCAGGTAACACAATCAGTTTCCCATCATCATCAACATCAACACCATGGTTAACGTTAACCTTATTATCAGATTGGGGAGGGGTGTCAGGGACATAGTACGCGACAATCCTCCCCAGATCAGTCCCCAGTAAAACATCAGTGGGCAGGTTTTTGGACACCCCCACTTCCTTCACCCAGCTCCCGGCACCCCAGTCAATGAAAACCCGGGCTATCGGCAAGGGCAGCGGACGCCCCAATCCGGTGACATTAAGGTTTTCCCCGGAATCAACTCTTCAGGGCCGCCAGTTCGGGTCGATGAGGGTTCGTTCAGCCCGGTGTCCTTGAGCCTGTAGCAAGACGGGCCCCCACGCGGACGGCTGCACGTGTCATCAACCTCCCCACCACACACCCACCAAAAGAACAGAGGCGTTGGCCTGGAGCCTTGGCTTGGCGGTTCTTCTGCCTCTCCGGACAGGTGGCGCTGATGTGTCCAGTCCTTTTACAGGAGAAACACTGGCGGGGGTCTGATGTAGGCCTGGCGCTGGCAAAGGGGATAGTGCCTCCAGAGGGATGACTGGCAGGGGCACTGGGGTTGGTTGCAGGCTTACCCCCTCCCCAGCGGGCGGTGACGGGCTTCCGCACCTCGGGTTTCCGGTTGGCCTCATAGCTGTCGGCGATCCATGCTGTTTTGACCGCATCCTCCGGTTCTCGGTCCAGGATGAACTGTCGGACCTCAGCTGGGCACAGATGCAGGAACTGGTCTTTGATCATCAGGTCTCTCAGCTCCTCAAAGGTGTCAACTGACAGTCCATGGATCCACTGGTCAAAGTGGTTCCTGAGTCCTTGCACCACATCGCTATAACTGTCGTGTGGGCCACGTTGGAGGTTCCGGAACTTCTTTCGCTATACCTCAGGGGTTAGCTGGTACTTGGCGATCAGGGCCTGCTTGATGGCCTCATAGTCATCATATTGATCTGACGTGAGGGAAGCAAACGCCTCCAGAGCTTTGCCCTTTAGCCCGGGGGTCAAGTACCTGGCCCATTGGTTGTCAGGCAGCTGGTACTGTCTGCAGACTTTCTCAAAGGCCCGCAGAAAAGTGTCCAAGTCTCCGTCCTTTTCCATCATGGGAAAGTGCTCCGGCCGGGGCTTCGGACTCTGAGAGCTGCTGGGTGTACCGCTCCAGGCGGTGGGGAGCATTGCCCCTTGTCTGAGCAGCTCCAGTTCATGGGCTCTCTGAGCTTCCCGCTCGGCTCGCTGAGCTTCCCGCTCGGCTCTCTTAGCCTCCCGCTGGGCTTGGCGCTCGGCTCTCTCAGCCTCTCACTGGGCTTGGGCCTCCTGCTGGTATTGCTGGATCAGCTTCAGGCGTTCTGCACGGTCGTCAGCGGGGAGTCCCTCCAGGGCCGCCTGCAGATAAGGGTCCAACCCGCCCTGGGTGTAATCATGCAGGGTTTGGGCCTCTGCTCCTGCGGCACCACCTTGGCTTGGGCCGGCTCCTGTGCCCGCCACACTCTGATGCTCTTCCAGTTCCTTCAGGGCCTGGACCAGTCGGGCTTTGGTTTGGTTCTTGTGGTCAAGGCCGTGGTACACGCAGATTCCCACAAGAGTGTCCCTGTTCTGCTTTTCGTACCAACTTGCTCCTCTTGTAGCCATGTTTGCCAAATAAAAGATAGGATAGAAAAACAAAGAGAAGGGAGGGGTAACCGCAAGTACAGACAATTGTCTCAGGACTAATAAACACTGAGTCTGTTCTCCAAAACTTTAGTTGCAGGGTCCCTGAAGAACCGTGCAAGTTTTTTAGTGAATGGAATGATTGCTCAAACCAGATCACTAATGCTCTATAATCCCACCGCTCTGCCACCACATGTGATGAAACGTGCACACGGTCCGCCACACGGTAGCCCAGGGTATCACGGCTTGTGATCCCTCCGTGCCGCAAATGTGACGAAAACACGCACACACACGACGGCTGCTGCCGTCCGACCCAGTAAACTGCAGGGATTTATAATTATCCCACTTCCCCTTAGGAACTTGCAGCTCTCTGGCGCCCCCCTTACCCTCAGGTCAGTCAGGGAACTGCACCTAGGATAATTAGTCGCCAGACGGGTCACTTGGATGTGTGCTGGCTATTGGGCACGCTGCAGTGAGGGAATTATAATTACTCCGGGCCGCAGCCAGGCAATACACTTATAAAACCCGCTCCGTCACTGCCAACGCCACCCCATAGGTCAACACTTTACACCCCTTCTTTTAGCTGCCACTAGCTACGATTTACTTAATGAACAATTTATCAAGAGGGTCCGTAGCAACCCCAAAACAGTAGCGTAGTACTTCAGGCACGTGCAAATTCGTTTATAGAGCAGGAGAAACAAACTAGTAAATTATATATCTTTACTCCAAAAAGGTTTGACAGTGTTTATAGTTAAAAAAAATGTAACAAGCTGAGGCAATACAGTTATGTACAATGCAATTAAAAAATAAACGGGATTAAGAGTGAAAGACTTACATGTAGTTACATAGGTATAGGCAAGACAGGCCGGGGGAGGAGCCACACGTCATAGTTCATTTGCAGATCTCTTAGTCAAGTCATCACAGCTTGGAATGAACAGGGGGGCTTAACTGCAAGACTTATACCTGTGGGCTGCTGACCTCACAAAAGGGGATGGTTTTTCTGGCCACCTCCCAGGGATAGAAGTATGGTTTGAAGCTCTGGAAAGTCATAAGGACCATAACTCAGCGGGGAACTCTAGCAGAATAATGGCAGACCTATCAATGATCTTACTTTGAAATGATGGTTCAAATGAGCCCAAACTTGGGTGAATAGCTCATGGGGCATTCGAGAATTCCATTTCTCGGGTTCTGTTGGAGTTACGGGTTCACCAGTACCACGGGAACGATGCCTGTCGGCGCACGTTTAAAAACAGTGACTTTCGTGTTTCTGACGCAACTTCCCACCGTGTTATCACCAAAAAGAATGAATTCTCCAAAATGGCTGCTATTGGAGGAAAAGCACATGTCTGCAGAGTTTTGAGACAAAGACATTCCTGAGGTGAGGTGTTGATGAGAAGAGTGAGAGAGGGAGGGGGGAACTTTGCTCTGTGGGCTGTCAGCAGGAAAAACAGATGAGGACTGTAGTTTTAGCACAGCACAAGACATGGAGCTTCCAGTATCATCACACACCTTAACCCTCGGCTCCCCGGGCTCGTACCTGCAGAGCGCGGCACGGTGCTCCATTTACAGGAGGCTCCGACATGGAAAGTTATTGGGAAAATGGATACAGTAAAGATGTGTATCTTCGTACCGTGTTCGCCAGTAGATAGAAAAATATTTAGACTTGAGAGTCCTCAGTGGTTGATACCTTTTAATGGTAACTGAAAAGATGGTAACAAATTGCAGCTTTCGAGACTCCTCAGGTCTCTTCATCAGGCAAAGACTAATACAACATCTGAAGAATCACATATTTATAGACCACACAGCACAGAAAAAATGCAATAAGATAAGACAAGTGACGTGAAGCAGAACTGTCATTATGGGAGATAGATGAACATAAATATTGGAACAGTTCATAGATAAGGAGTGAAAGGTTTATTGCCCTCTGATTGGAGTCTGCTATTGTGTTTTGATGCCCCCAGAAGTTCTTAGGAGCAAATTCCTTAATTGATGAAAAAAGACATAAATCCATGTGATACATTCATTCCAGCACTGAGTGTCACAGGTCGTCATGAGTTTATATTCCCAAACCTTTCTATCTCTCTCAGATTTAAAGTTAGCTTTTAATACCAGGGTCTAAGGGGTAAAGTTTCTCCTTGTGGAGAGTGACATACCAGCTCTGGCGTGTCGAGGTAAGGAGGCTTATTCGCTGTGCAATGCTCCTCTGGGAAATTTTATATGCAAATTGCCTCTTCAAAAAAAGAGGACTTGTACTCTGTAAAGCGCCACCTATTGGAAGTAGCGATCCTACAAGTCACAATCAACCCTTTAACGAGTCTTGTAATATGACTTAGGATAAAAGCCAAATCAGTATCTCCATTTGCAGACACGGTGTTTCGGACTATTGATCGCTACTTCCAATAGGTGGCGCTATAGAGTACAAGTCCTCTTTGTTTGAAGAGGCAATTTGCATATTAAAATTTCCCAGAGGAGCATTGCACGGCGAATAAGCCTCCTTACCTCGACACGCCAGAGCATGGTATGTCACTCTCCACAAGCAGAAACCTTACCCTTAGACCATAGTCCAGAGCCTCTCATCTAGCCAAATCAGATCTCTCCTACTTTGCACTGACAAGGTGCAAAGTGTTCTGGATACCTTGAGTGCTGTCTTTTGGCCTTCCGGCATCGCCACTTCGGTGGCTTAAGCCGGTTGCTGCTTTTGGGAGATAGCCAGGAGGATTCAGGGAGGAGATCCTTGGAGTTGTGGACGATGGGAGTCCGACTTCAATTCTCTGAGACCGGTTATAGCCGGGTCAAAAATGGATTCCGGATTGAAATCGCTGAAGATAAGAAGTTGCATTTTTCCCTGGGATATTTGGTCAACATGGTGTTTTATGACATCCTGAAGATTCGGAAGTCCGATATAATATGCGTGCAGGAGTTCAGGAGGGAAGGCAGGTATGTGCTGGTGCTATCTTCTATGGCGGCTTGCCAGAATTTGTTTACTGCCCTGAAAAATGTGTGTAGCCCTGGTGTTAGGCACACGCAGTACCCTGGAGAGTGTGTGGCGAGACAGCAGTTTAATGCTAAATATCCATTCACTCAACATATACTAGACACACCCTTAGGGTAGTGTAGTTTACTCTTGAGGGAGTGGTCAAGGTGTATGTGTGTTGAGTGATTTAGTCAGTGCCTGGACTTCAGAGAGGAAGGTCTAGCCTGGACTGAGGAGAAGGAGATTATTGCAGAAAGACTTCAGTCACCTGTCTAAAGGACAGTGAAAGGTTCAGAGACGTGCTCCTGCCTATTGATAACTGAGCATCTGTAACTAACCTTGAAGAAAGTTGAATGAAGGAAGTGACTACCCGACTTTATGCTAGTGTGAGTGCTTATGCTACCAGCGAGGACAAGGCGAAAGGCACAGTGGATTATTGGAAAGGTGCGTTTGGGATTGAAGAAGTCCTGCACATTGCAACCGGTCACTGGGGACCGAAGGATCACTATTAGCTTCAAGCATAGTGGTAAGAAAACCAGGAATTTACCGGACCTTAGGTCGCGGCAAACAAGCCCCATATAGTCAGTACGTAACTGGGGTCAGGGGGAGTGAAGACTTTGAGTCAGTGCACGATAAGATAAGAATTCAGCTCCCTCGCAGGAAGGCTCCTGACACAAAGCTGACTGGGCGGTACAGCTATAGATTAGCTGGAGTTATTGAGGGAACTACGCTTCAGGCTGGTTGTACTCATTGTATTGGGAGTAAAGGAGGCCCCTAACTTGTCCAGCTGCTGTCTCAAGATACACTCTCCTTGGATCAGCCTCCCTGGGACCTGCCTGAACATCTTACAAGTAAAGGTATGGAAAGACGCTGACCGTGTGAGACTGTGTTATTTATCTGCACTCGACTTCACTAACTTCATAGACTTTGAGGGACCAGTCCCACCTGTAGGGGACCAGACATCTAGCTGCCTCACTATCCCCTCAGAGATCTACAGCAGCGCTGGTACTAATTACCAGAAGACTACAGGTGGCGTCACGAACTGTATATAAACCTATCCCCTGTAAATATATCCCCAACATACGCCAGACCGCCAGGGCCACAGACCGAGCCACAGCTACCTGTGACAATCCCCATAGACTTCTACGGGCTCGGCTCTGAGTACCCCATTGCCCTGGTAACCCACAATTGTGGTGGCGGGTCGACACAAAACTTTGGCGTCACGAACAGGATGCGAAACTCGCAGAATTGCGAGCCCTGTGTGCCTAAGGAATTGTTTTTGTGAGAAGGACTGTTTGCACTTTTGGCGCCAAAATCGCCATTTTTGTCGCCATATTCGCGCCCTCAGGCGCTGGAGAAGAAGGTGGGCGTACCTTCGTGGGCGTCTACCCCCCTGTGGCGCGAAGAAAATGCCTGCCCTCTCAAAGTGCTATTACAATATGCGATCCTGCCCTACAGCAAAGGAGGTCCGCCTCCTCTTCACCTTCCCTGCGAGGAGGAGGAGACGCAAACCCAACCTCCACGGAAGAGACCGGATGTCTCCGGAGGAAGAAGAGGGAATCTTCTGGAACATCATGGAAGCAGGACGTGTGCAGCCGAGCAGGGAAGCGGAGGAAGGCAGGCCCCGTGCCCCAGCCAAGCTGCCACCAGCACCGGAGTTATCCGTGGTCCTGCACCTGCAGCAGGCGTTGCTAGAGATTCAAGAAGAAAACGCACGCCTGAAGAAGATGGTCCAGTACCAACCTGGCTTTGAAGAGATCGAGAGACGCCGGCGTACCCTGGAGCAGCGGAGGCTGTGGGACACGGTGATCTCTCCCCTCAACGACCCCCCACGATTCCAGTTACCGAAGATTCTGCTGCCCAAGGCGAAGGAGCAACCGGAGGCTGCCCCCGAAAGCACCAATCCTGATCCCACCGGTGAAGCGGTGGAGGCGAAGGAGGTTGAGGAGGTATCGCCAGTTCCGGAACGCCCGCCCGGCCAGGAGGCCGCAGCAGATGATCGGTCCCCGGCAGGGACACCGGAGGGGTCCTGTCCGTCACTACCAGACGTGGACTGGGACGAAATGGCGCGCCTGGATGACGTCGCCTACACCGCCCAGTGGGAATATGAGTGGCAGCGTCGTGAGGAGAAGCAGAAACGCCAGCAGGAGGAAGAGCGGGAAGCTCAGCGGAACCGTCAGCGACAACATGCAGAGCTGATCGCGGACAAGAGAGTGTCCGGAGAGAGAAAGGTACCCTGAGGGAACCGCGGCGGCAGGGGTGTGTGACTGAGTTCCAGCTCCGGAAGGGCTGGGGCTTCATCCGTGAACCGGGCCTCTACCCAGGGGTCTTTGTCAGCAGGCGTGACGTAGAATCCCACCTACCGCAAGGCCATCCCGGGAGGGACTTAGTAAATGGAGACATAGTCACTTACACACGGCATTGGGGAATGAAGGGATGGTATGCCCTTAACGTCACCATCGTCCGTGACCCCGTCCCCGACGCAGGTAACGTCACCACTACCGCAGCGTCCCCGTCTCCAGCTCAAGCAGTATCCGGCCGTGCCTCAGCATCGCCCCCTGCAAATTCATCGCAACTAGCGACCCAGATTTCATCGCAAAGGAAAGCCACCTCTACATCGCAACAAGCGACCCAGTCTCAATCGCAAACCATGACACGGTCCATATCGTTAACTGTGATTGAAACGCAATCGGTGTCACGTGAGGAGAATGTACCCGTTGCGCCCCTAGAGGTTCGCACGAGAACTGTGGCGACCCAGACCCTAATCGCAGCGCATGATTTGCTAGTCCTGGGATCTAGGGCCCATTGCATTGTTCCAGCCCCCGGGGTGGAAAGTGTATTATTTGAAAATGAATAGATAGAAAAGGAGAATCGGTGAGATCCATATCGGGTCTACCATAAGTAGAAAGTTTGAAAATGTTTTATAAGTTTTTGCACAAGTTGAAAAGTACAACGTATATGATGCATATATATTTTGCTAACCGTAGAATGCCCGGCTGGGTAAACAGTAACCAGAAAAAGTTTTGCACTTTAGTATAATAATGTGATATTATATTCATGTCTTTGGTTTTACAATGGACTTTGAGGTTGAGGACTGTGCTAACCCAGAACTTATTTGTACATAGTTGCGCTTCGGTGCCTTATCTTGGTTTTACATAAACCAGCACAACTACCTCTGAATACAAAAACCCGTGTGGTGTGGCACTGAGTGAGGTCTGCATTTGGATGTCCTGCAGCCCACCCAGGACCTACGTTGAAGGTTTGGTGCGGGTCCTTCACAAGTATACTGTATATTTATTGAATGCTATTTAATACTTTTGTATTTCTATATATAATGTTATTGTTCGCAACGTTCAAGATATCCTCACCTCCCGGATGGGACGAACCAATGTTAATTGTTTAATGTTTTCATGCATAAACAAAATGTCTCTTTTGTATTTTACAGCCCGGGAGTGCTGTCTTTTACCATGGGGGAATGTGTAGCCCTGGTGTTAGGCACACGCAGTACCCTGGAGAGTGTGTGGCGAGACAGCAGTTTAATGCTAAATATCCATTCACTCAACATATACTAGACACACCCTTAGGGTAGTGTAGTTTACTCTTGAGGGAGTGGTCAAGGTGTATGTGTGTTGAGTGATTTAGTCAGTGCCTGGACTTCAGAGAGGAAGGTCTAGCCTGGACTGAGGAGAAGGAGATTATTGCAGAAAGACTTCAGTCACCTGTCTAAAGGACAGTGAAAGGTTCAGAGACGTGCTCCTGCCTATTGATAACTGAGCATCTGTAACTAACCTTGAAGAAAGTTGAATGAAGGAAGTGACTACCCGACTTTATGCTAGTGTGAGTGCTTATGCTACCAGCGAGGACAAGGCGAAAGGCACAGTGGATTATTGGAAAGGTGCGTTTGGGATTGAAGAAGTCCTGCACATTGCAACCGGTCACTGGGGACCGAAGGATCACTATTAGCTTCAAGCATAGTGGTAAGAAAACCAGGAATTTACCGGACCTTAGGTCGCGGCAAACAAGCCCCATATAGTCAGTACGTAACTGGGGTCAGGGGGAGTGAAGACTTTGAGTCAGTGCACGATAAGATAAGAATTCAGCTCCCTCGCAGGAAGGCTCCTGACACAAAGCTGACTGGGCGGTACAGCTATAGATTAGCTGGAGTTATTGAGGGAACTACGCTTCAGGCTGGTTGTACTCATTGTATTGGGAGTAAAGGAGGCCCCTAACTTGTCCAGCTGCTGTCTCAAGATACACTCTCCTTGGATCAGCCTCCCTGGGACCTGCCTGAACATCTTACAAGTAAAGGTATGGAAAGACGCTGACCGTGTGAGACTGTGTTATTTATCTGCACTCGACTTCACTAACTTCATAGACTTTGAGGGACCAGTCCCACCTGTAGGGGACCCGACATCTAGCTGCCTCACTATCCCCTCAGAGATCTACAGCAGCGCTGGTACTAATTACCAGAAGACTACAGGTGGCGTCACGAACTGTATATAAACCTATCCCCTGTAAATATATCCCCAACATACGCCAGACCGCCAGGGCCACAGACCGAGCCACAGCTACCTGTGACAATCCCCATAGACTTCTACGGGCTCGGCTCTGAGTACCCCATTGCCCTGGTAACCCACAATTGTGGTGGCGGGTCGACACAAATGGAGTCGCAAATCCTTTGCTGGAAGGACTTACCTTTACTGTGCTGTACTCTGAGGGGGATATCCCACTTGTGGTTTTCATGCACAACCCTTTTGTTTCCCTGGAGGACATTACTTTATTTTTGAAAAGACATTGCATTTATGTTCAGTACTCCCACAGGGTAATGAATGGAGAAGGGCTCTGGACCGAGAAGTACAAATTTTTTGTGAGATTTGGGATGGATCCCCAAGGCCCGGGAGGCATCCATTACCCCCTCTTAATTTTTTAATTGGGAAAAATAGTGTTTTTTTGTTTTTTCCAGATGCCCCGATGTATTGCAGGAGGTGTAAAAATTTTGGGCATACCCAGGATAGTTGCAAGGACATGCCAACTTGTAGGAATTGCAATGGTTCCGGACATATGGCAAAAGACTGCACAAATCCTGTTATGTGTAATGCTTGTGGTGAGGAGGGACATAAGTATCGGGATTGTAAGGCCAGGATCAGTCCTAGGTCTTACGCTGAGGTCACAGGTGGGGCAGCTGCGCCCCCTGCTGCTGTTGTTGACATTCCACAGGTTACAGACCCGGATCTTATTGAGGAACCTGAAATCATGGATGCACATGAGGAGGCCCTGCCCGAAACGAAGACTCCCAGCCCAGAGGTGGCAGGTTTGGAACTTGCTGAGGTTGAATGTGAGCTCCCTCATCAGTCTGATGTCTGTGGGGAGGGGGAGTTGGAGGGTTCTCTTGGTAATACCCCCGGTATATCTTGGTTAGCTACTGAGGAGGAGTTGACCAGTTGTGGAGATCAAGGTGACTTCACTCTTGCAAGGCCCTCTGAGGAGGAGGAGGAGCCTGGAACTTCCTGTAAAAGCCAGAATGGATTGGGCGGACGCCGGTGAAGATTGTTTAAGTTCGGTGAGTGAAGTAGTTACCCTCAGAATGTCTTCTCTCCTGACACCAATGTTTTTTTTAGGCATTCCCGCAGACGTAAACAGATTCGGGGAGTTGCAGTTCCAGAAGGAAGATGAAAACGGCTGAAGAAGAAGTGGCCTGTTTGTCGTCATGTAAATAACACCATCATGTTATGGCTCCCCAAGCTGGTTGGGGCATTGCGTCCCTGAATGTCAGACAAATTAGATCTAAATCCAGGAGGGCAGTCGTCCTAGATTATATTAAACAGATGAATGCTCACATCTTTTGTCTTCAGGAATGTGGGATTGAGGACGCTCCAAGCGATAAGGACTGGCCTTACGGTCAGCATGTATGGTCTGGCTCATGTGTTAATAGGAATGATGGTGTGGGATATTAATGGGTAACAGGGAGATTAGTTTAGATAGCTACACGGTGGTAGAGGTGGGTAGATGTATAATTGCACATGTTAGCTATAGGGGGTGGCGGGCTAGAATTATTAATGTGTACTGTCCATCAGGAAAGGATAGGAAAAAGGAGCGTCTGGCTCTTTTGGAAAAATTAAGTTTGTTTCTTCCAGGCAAAATGCCTACAGTTTTAGTTGGAGACTTTAATTGCATCACAGAAGGGAATTGTGACATAACTGGTAAAAAGTTATCCAATCTTATTTCTGATTTTTCCCTTCTAGATGCTGCTGCTCTGAAATTTGGCATCCCACCACCGCCAACATACCATGCTGATAGGGGTGGTATTGTATCCAGAATAGATAAAATGTTGTTTTCCAAAAATATGTTGTGTATGAATTTTGAACAAAATGCTGTACCTTTTTCTGATCATGAGTGTTTGAGAGGTGTGTTTAGTGCGATTGATGACCGTGTGTATGGTGGTGGGGTTTGGAAGCTGAACGTTAGGTTGTTAGAAGATGAGGATGTGATGAATGAATTAAAAATAAAGTATAAAGAGTGGAGAGTATGTAAGAGGAATTTTGCGTGTGTGCTGGAATGGTGGGACTGGGATAAGGTGTGTTGCAAAAAATTCTTCAAAAAATGGGGCTATAAAAAAGCTGCTATTTATCGGGAAAGATTTAATGATTTAAACAGGCGTATAGACTGGTTAAGGAAGTGTGGAGAAAGTGGGATGGATGTGTCTGATGAGCTGGCTGAGACAAAGAGTGAACTAAAGCGTGTTATGGATGAAAAAGGGAAGGAAATCATCTATCGCACCAAAATAGAACATCTTGAGAAAGATGAAAAGTGCACAAGGTTCTTTTATAAGAAAATGAATGGGAGAAAGGTTGATATGGATAAAGTCCTGGATAGGAACGGTTTGTGTGTGTCAGGTGAGAATGTGATAAAGGAGGTGAATAGGTTCTACAGCAAGTTATATGATAAAACATGGATTGACTCTGGTCTTGTTTCAGAAGTGCTGAATGGGTTAGAAAACAAGTTGGGTAGTGAAGATTGTGATATTTTGAATGAGGACGTGATTATGGATGAAGTAGAAAACGTGATGAAGAGTGCTAAAAGAATAAGACACCAGGGAAAGACGGATTGCCGGTAGAATTCTATGTGAAAGCGTGGGATCTTCTGGGGGCTGATTTGACTGAGATATGTAAGTACATGTGGGAGAATGGTAAGTTGTGTGAATCAATGAAAGAGGGGGTGGTTGTGCTTGTGTATAAGAAAGGTGAGAGAAAGTGTTTAGAGAATTGGAGACCTATAACGCTGCTGAATGCAGATTACAAAATCTATAGCAAATTGCTGGCGAATCATATGTGTGAGGTGATTGGTAGTGTTGTGGATGAGGATCAAGTGTGTGCTGTGCCTGGGAGAAGTATGAGTGAGGTGATTGGTAATGTTGTGGATGAGGATCAAGTGTGTGCGGTGCCTGGGAGGAGGATGCGTGAGGTGATTGGTAGTGTTGTGGATGAGGATCAAGTGTGTGCTGTGCCTGGGAGGAGGATGCGTGAGGTGATTGGTAGTGTTGTGGATGAGGATCAAGTGTGTGCTGTGCCTGGGAGGAGGATGCGTGAGGTGATTGGTAGTGTTGTGGATGAGGATCAGGTGTGTGCTGTGCCTGGGGAGGAGTGATGCGTGAGGTGATATGGTAGTGTTGTGGATGAGGATCAAGTGTGTGCTGTGCCTGGGAGGAGGATGCGTGAGGTGATTGGTAGTGTTGTGGATGAGGATCAAGTGTGTGCTGTGCCTGGGAGGAGGATGCGTGAGGTGATTGGTAGTGTTGTGGATGAGGATCAAGTGTGTGCTGTGCCTGGAGGAGGATGCGTGAGGTGATTGGTAGTGTTGTGGATGAGGATCAGTGTGTGCTGTGCCTGGGAGGAGGATGCGTGAGGTGATTGGTAGTGTTGTGGATGAGGATCAAGTGTGTGCTGTGCCTGGGAGGAGGATGCGTGAGGTGATTGGTAGTGTTGTGGATGAGGATCAAGTGTGTGCTGTGCCTGGGAGGAGGATGCGTGAGGTGATTGGTAGTGTTGTGGATGAGGATCAGTGTGTGCTGTGCCTGGGAGGAGGATGGGTGAGGTGATTGGTAGTGTTGTGGATGAGGATCAAGTGTGTGCTGTGCCTGGGAGGAGGATGCGTGAGGTGATTGGTAGTGTTGTGGATGAGGATCAGTGTGTGCTGTGCCTGGGAGGAGATGGTGAGGTGATGTGTGTTGTGGATGAGGATCAGTGTGTGCTGTGCCTGGGAGGAGTATGGTGAGGTGATTGGTATGTTGGATGAGATCAAGTGTTGCTGTGCCTGGGAGGAGGATGCGTGAGGTGATTGGTAGTGTTGTGGATGAGGATCAGGTGTGTGCTGTGCCTGGGAGGAGTATGGGTGAGGTGATGGTAGTGTTGTGGATGAGGATCAGGTGTGTGCTGTGCCTGGGAGGAGTATGCGTGAGGTGATTGGTAGTGTTGTGGATGAGGATCAAGTGTGTGCTGTGCCTGGGAGGAGATGATGGTGAGGTGATTGGTAGTGTTGTGGATGAGGATCAAGTGTGTGCTGTGCCTGGGAGGAGTATGCGTGAGGTGATTGGTAGTGTTGTGGATGAGGATCAAGGTGTGTGCTGTGCCTGGGAGGAGGATGCGTGAGGTGATTGGTAGTGTTGTGGATGAGGATCAAGTGTGTGCTGTGCCTGGGAGGAGTATGCGTGAGGTGATTGGTAGTGTTGTGGATGAGGATCAAGTGGTGTGCTGTGCCTGGGAGAGGAGTTGCGTGAGGTGATTGGTAGTGTTGTGGATGAGGATCAGTGTGTGCTGTGCCTGGGAGGAGATGCGTGAGGTGATTGGTAGTGTTGTGGATGAGGATCAAGTGTGTGCTGTGCCTGGGAGGAGGATGCGTGAGGTGATTGGTAGTGTTGTGGATGAGGATCAAGTGTGTGCTGTGCCTGGGAGGAGGATGCGTGAGGTGATTGGTAGTGTTGTGGATGAGGATCAGGTGTGTGCTGTGCCTGGGAGGAGATGCGTGAGGTGATTGGTAGTGTTGTGGATGAGGATCAAGTGTGTGCTGTGCCTGGGAGGAGGATGCGTGAGGTGATTGGTAGTGTTGTGGATGAGGATCAAGTGTGTGCTGTGCCTGGGAGGAGGATGGTGAGGTGATTGGTTGTTGTGGATGAGGATCAAGTGTGTGCTGTGCCTGGAGGAGGATGCGTGAGGTGATTGGTAGTGTTGTGGATGAGGATCAAGTGTGTGCTGTGCCTGGGAGGAGGATGCGTGAGGTGATTGGTAGTGTTGTGGATGAGGATCAGGTGTGTGCTGTGCCTGGGAGGAGTATGGGTGAGGTGATTGGTAATGTTGTGGATGAGGATCAGTGTGTGCTGTGCCTGGGAGGAGATGTGAGGTGATTGGTAATGTTGTGGATGAGGATCAAGTGTGTGCTGTGCCTGGGAGGAGTGATGGTGAGGTGATTGGTAGTGTTGTGGATGAGGATCAAGGTGTGTGCTGTGCCTGGGAGGAGTATGGGTAGGTGATTGGTAGTGTTGTGGATGAGGATCAGTGTGTGCTGTGCCTGGGAGGAGATGGGTGAGGTGATTGGTATGTTGTGGATGAGGATCAGTGTGTGGCGTGTGGTGCCTGGGAGGAGTATGGGTGAGGTGATTGGTAGTGTTGTGGATGAGGATCAGGTGTGTGCTGTGCCTGGAGAGGAGGTATGGGTGAGTGATGGTAGTGTTGTGGATGAGGATCAGTGTTGTGTGCTGTGCCTGGGAGGAGATGCGTGAGGTGATTGGTAGTGTTGTGGATGAGGATCAGGTGTGTGCTGTGCCTGGGAGGAGTATGGTGAGGTGATTGGTATGTTGTGGATGAGGATCAGGTGTGTGCTGTGCCTGGGAGGAGTATGGGTGAGGTGATTGGTAATGTTGTGGATGAGGATCAGGTGTGTGCTGTGCCTGGAGAGGGAGGTGATGGTAGTGATTGGAAGTGTTGTGGGAAGGGGAGGATGAGTGTGTGTGGCTGTGCCCTGGGAGGAGGATGCGTGAGGTGATTGGTAGTGTTGTGGATGAGGATCAAGTGTGTGCGGTGCCTGGGAGGAGTATGGTGAGGTGATTGGTAGTGTTGTGGATGAGGATCAGGTGTGTGCTGTGCCTGGGAGGAGGATGCGTGAGGTGATTGGTAGTGTTGTGGATGAGGATCAGGTGTGTGCTGTGCCTGGGAGGAGTATGGGTGAGGTGATTGGTAATGTTGTGGATGAGGATCAGGTGTGTGCTGTGCCTGGGAGGAGTATGGGTGAGGTGATTGGTAATGTTGTGGATGAGGATCAGGTGTGTGCTGTGCCTGGGAGGAGTATGGGTGAGGTGATTGGTAGTGTTGTGGATGAGGATCAGGTGTGTGCTGTGCCTGGGAGGAGGATGCGTGAGGTGATTGGTAGTGTTGTGGATGAGGATCAAGTGTGTGCGGTGCCTGGGAGGAGTATGGGTGAGGTGATTGGTAGTGTTGTGGATGAGGATCAGGTGTGTGCTGTGCCTAGAAGGAGGATGCGTGAGGTGATTGGTAGTGTTGTGGATGAGGATCAGGTGTGTGCTGTGCCTGGGAGGAGGATGCGTAAGGTGATTGGTAGTGTTGTGGATGAGGATCAGGTGTGCTGTGCCTGGGAGGAGTATGGGTGAGGTGATTGGTATGTTGTGGATGAGGATCAGGTGTGTGCTGTGCCTGGGAGGAGTATGGGTGAGGTGATTGGTAGTGTTGTGGATGAGGATCAGGTGTGTGCGGTGCCTGGAGAAAGTATGAGTGATAACTTATTGTTATTAAGGGATTTGATTGGGGACTACATGGGAAGGAAACAGAAGTGTATGGTTCTGACAATTGATTTTGAGAAAGCGTTTGATAGGATCTCACATGTGTTTTTGTTTAAAGTTCTGGAGAGAATGGGATTTCCTAAAAAAATTGTGAATGGGATAATGTCTTTGTATGATTGTGTGTCAAGCGAGTTTCTTGTTAATGGATGGTTGAGTGAGAAAGTGAATATTATGTCTGGTGTAAGGCAGGGGTGTCCCATGTCCCCTGTCTTATTTGTATGTGTGATTGAACCTTTGTTGTGCTTGGTGAGACGTGATAAAGTGGTGCGAGGTTTGTTGGTGCCTGGGAGTGGTGGAAAGCATGTGAAAGTTCTTGGATATATGGATGATGTTGTGGTTGTGAGTGAAAGTGTTGCGTCTATGAGTAGGGTTAAGTTGCTTTTGGAGTTTTTCTGTGTTGCGTCTGGTTTTAGAGTGAATTGGAATAAATGTAGCTTTAAATGTTTTGGGGATGATGGGGTTAAAATGGAGGGGTTAAGTGTGAGGAGGGTGCTCTCAAAGTGCTGGGAGTATTATTTAATAAGGAGCTGGAAGGTAAGGAGAGCTGGGAGGAGTGTGGGTTGCGCATAGAGCGTAAGTTAAATTCTTGGCGACTGAGAGACTTGACCTTGAGTGGTAAGATTTGGTCATAAAAGCGGTGATTCTTCCGATTTTGCTTTTTATTGCAACAGTTTTTCCACCGTCTTATAGGAAAATAAAAGAGTGGAAAAGTTAGTTTTTACTTTTTTCTGGAGTAGTAAAATAGAAAAACTTGAGAGAAAGTCTTTTCAAGGCATGTTACCATGGTGGCATGGCCTTTCCAAACATTGAGGTTTTTCTGGGGCTTCAGTATATCAAAACGGTAGTTATTTTGTTGAATAAAGGAAATAAAGGAGCGTTATGGCAAATTATTCTGCTGGTTGGATGTTGTATGGCTTGTGTTGGAGAAAGAGGGATGCTAGAGTGCCTGTTGCTTTCAAGTGTCTGGTCTGGTATGAGGTGAGTGAGACGTTGTGAGGAAGCATGATTTACTGAGTGTGCCGATGAATGATTCTAGAATGGCTAAGAAGGTGATGAAGATAATACATAAGAATGATGTGGAGAGTAATATTGTGGGTTTGAGAGGGAATGAAGTCTCGGTGCATGGAAGAGTTTGGGAACGCATGGGATGTCTAATAGACAGAGGGATATTGTATGGATGTCCTTGCACAATATTTTGCCTGCGCGACAGGTTCAGAAGAGACGAGATCTGACCAGAACGGATGTGTGCCCGAGAGAAGGATGTGGTGGATGTGAGACTGTGTGGCATACTATGTGGGGCTGTGATTACGCGTACAGTGTGTGGAAGTGTGTAGGTGGGTTGTGTAAGGAGTTAGCAGGTGTGAGTTTTATTGACTGGCGTGTTGCGATGTTGGAATTGGTGCATGTGGTCGTGTGAGAATAGAATCCTATGGTGAATTATGACTTGTGTGATGCAGAGTTTGTGGGATGTGAGGAATTTAGGAATTTTCAAAGAGAAGCATTTATCTGTGAATAAGTGTGTCGGGCGGATCCTTTCTAGATTATACTTGATTTATAAATTAGACAGTGAAGGCGGTGTGGTTCTGATGCAGAGGGCGTTTGGAAATTTAAAAAATGGCAGCACCTGATCAAATATCAGTGAATTTTAGTGATGTTTATTGATGTTTATGACGTCTTTTGTGTATACCTTTGGTTTGTTATGCTAAAATAAATATGAGCCATGATGATGAGAGTTGAAACAACGACGTTTAAGTTGATGAGCTTATATTGAGTTGTTTATAACTAACCTGAATGGTTTTAAAAAAAAATAAAAAATAGTCCCAAACACCGTGTCTGCAAATGGAGATACTGATTTGGCTTTTATCCTAGGTCATATTACAAGACTCGTTAAAGGGTTGATTGTGACTTGTAGGATCGCTACTTCCAATAGGTGGCGCTATAGAGTACAAGTCCTCTTTGTTTGAAGAGGCAATTTGCATATTAAAATTTCCCAGAGGAGCATTGCACGGCGAATAAGCCTCCTTACCTCGACACGCCAGAGCTGGTATGTCACTCTCCACAAGGAGATACCTTACCCCCTAGACCTTAATTGATGTAAAAAGACATAAATCCATGTGACACATTCATTCCAGCACTGAGTGTGTCACAGGTCGTCATGAGTTTATAGTCCCAAACCTTTCTGTCTCTCTCAGATTTAAAGTTAGCTTTTAATACCAGTAATTTCATGTCCATCATGCTATGACCAGGGATACAAAAGTGTTTTGCCACAGGTAAATCCATTCTTTTTTCTCTTATTGTGAGGCGATGAGAATTCATCCTTGTTCTCAGTTTTTGCCCGGTCTCCCCCACATACAGACCCCCAGTTGGACATTTAGTACAAATAATTAAGTACACCACATTAGATGTGATGCAGCTGAAAGTACCTGGGATCTTGTAGTCCTGATGGGAGTTGGGGATCTTTATCTTGTCCGTGGTCATTATAGATGCACAGGTTTTGCATTTCTTCTGTTTGCAAGGAAAGGTTCCTGCAGCTGTTGGGGAGGACAGGGAGCTTCTGACAATGATGTTTCTTAGATTTGGGGGCTGCCTAAAACATTGTAGTGGGGGGTCTGGAAATATGGATTGTAATCGGGCATCTTTTTGTAGTAAAATGGAGAAACTTTCTGCTGCTTGTAATAAACCAAAGAAACAATAAAAATGTAAATCGCTGAACAACTAATCTGAGAAGAGGGTCCCCGACCCACCCAGACCATCAGTGACTGCAGCCGCAGGATTCACCCTCCATTGCCGGCCTTGTCAGGGGGGACGGGCTTCTGAACATGAGGCTCCTCTCCTAGGATCCACGATTGCGAGGATCTCATAGATCCGAAGGGATGGAGGAGAGGAGGAGGAGAAGCGGAGGAGAGGATGGAGGAGAGGAGTGGAGGAGAGGAGGAGGAGAGGAGAATGGAGGAGAGGAGGAGGAGAGGAATGGAGTGAGGAGAGGAGAGGAGAGGAGCGAAGGAGAGAGAATGGAGGGAGAGGAGAAGGAATGGAGGAGAGGAGAGGAGAGAGGAGAGGAATAGAGGAGAGGAGGAGATGAGAGGAGCGGAGGAAAGGAGAGGAGCGGAGGAGAGGAATGGAAGAGAGGAAAGGAGGAGAGGAGCAGAGGAGAGGAATGGAAGAGAGGAAAGGAGGAGAGGAACAGAAGAGAGGAATGGAGGAGAGGAGCGGAGGAGAGAAATGGAGGAAAGGAGGAGAGGAGCGGAGGAGAGGAATGGAGGAGAGGAGCGGAGGAGAGGAGTGGAGGGGAGGAGAGAATCGGAGGAGAGGAATGGAGGAGAGGAGTGGAGGAGAGGAATGGAGGTGAGGAATAGAGGAGAGGAGCGGAGGAGAGGAGCAGAGGAGTGGAGGAGAGGAAAGGTTAGGAGTGGAGGAGAGGAATGGAGGAGAGGAGCGGAGGAGAGGAGCGGAGGAGAGGAATGGAGAGGAGAGGAATGGAGGAGAGGAAAGGAGGAGAGGAGCGGAGGAGGAGAGGAGAGGTGTGGAGGAGAGGAATGGAGGAGAGGAATGGAGGAGAGGAGCGGAGGAGAGGAATGGAGGAGAGGAGTGGAGAAGCGGAGGAGAGGAGAGGCGTGGAGGAGAGGAATGGAGGAGAGGAGGGGGCGGGAGGTTTTTTCTTGTGTATTTTCGCGTTCTCCTAACATTTGCAGTACGACGAGCGCCGCCATGTTTAGCTTTGACTTCTGTATAAACATCTGTGAATGTCAGACATCAGTGAGTCCATAAAGAGTGAGGATCAGAGAGTGGGGTGGCGGGGCGAGGTGCCCCCGATATGGCGGCGGGGCGAGGTGCTCCCCATACACGGGTGACAGCGTCTTCTCCCTTATTTGTTCTCCTTCACATTTCACAGCGGCTGCTTCAATATTTAATAACGTGTGCGGAGGCGATTATTTACCTGCCCTATCAGCGCTGCTGCCACCATCGTTAATTATCTTCTGGGTTTGTTTGTTCAGTAAGAAGTGATGAGCGGCTCTGATAGAAGTTCCCAAGGTCACAGCGTCGCACGTCTGGAGGAGACTCCTGCTCCTGTATCTGCCCCTCCAGACCATGCAGGACACGGCTCTCATCCACGAAGGGGGGACACAATCCAAAGAGCAAAAATGGGGCTGGGATCGGAATCATCGAAGTCTCAATCATGGAAAGGTCATCGCTGAGTAATGTGGGGACGAGCCGGCTGTACACAAAGCGGCATCTACCGGGAGCCTCGGGCCTCATGTACCCGGCTGCCTGTGTACCTGGGGTCACAACAGTGGCACGTCCGAGCTGGACCGCCGCAGATTCTACAACCGTATGCATGAGCACTTAATTCATGAGACGGCCCCGTGTGTACATGAAGAATAACATGATCTCTGGACAATATGTGACTTGTAGCCTCCATTTTTCCCCACTTTTTCCCCCTGCAGGTTTTATCTCTAATCTTCAGTTGTCTCTGAGCTAGTGATCTAAGTTTTATATACAGTATTAAAGATGTTCAAAGATAGATAGAAATGTGTCAATGTGATTTCTAATCAGTTCTTTCCATGCTTATTTTTCTCTACTTGTATTTACTTTTTCGATAAATAAAATGGTGTGGGGTCTGCGTTAATTTTCATAACCAGCTGAGGGAAAGCCGACAGCTGGGGGCTGATGTTAATATTCTTGGAAGGGGTCAATAGCCATAAAGGTTCCCAGGCTATTATTATCCGCTCACAGCTATTTGCGTACCCTTTACTGGTTATTATAGGGGAGATCACCCAAAAAATGATGTGGGGTCCCCCTAATATTTACCACCAGCAAAGGCTAAACAGACAACTACGGGCTTATATTATAATACAAAATCACTAAGGCAGAAAATATCATATATCACACAGTCCTAAGCCCATGTCACTGAACTACCAAAATCATAGAATCATGCCCTATAGGCAATCCTTTATTGATAAAATACCTCAATGGGTAGCACCCAAACACAACCGTGATATAAAAAAACAAAAAACAAAGTGTATTCCTAACTTAAAAGCTATGGGGATAGCCTAGAGTCCCTGATGTAGGTCTGGGCTGTCACCTGCCTAACAGCGGAGGTTGGCACCCTAGGGGGAAGCGTTGTGGCGCCCCTGCTCCACGATGGCTGACCCTAGGGTCCCTGTTAGGCCCTTACACCTTAGGGGATACCTCTACCCAGATAGTAGGGAGACCCCTAACATTAATACAGAGACCAGCTAACATTAAAGGTGACCCTAAGTCCCCAAAGTATTAAAAACAGTTCACAACACACGGGGTGGTAGGAAGTATAATGGAGATTGGCACAGATCTGCTGTACAACACTGCTAGTATACAGCAGCCTCCTTTTATGAACAGGAGTTATGATAAAACTGCCTTCTTGTGCCACAGCTTAATGAAAGTGAATGTGAACAGTCTCATACTTGTTCACTCACTAGTCAAAGCTCCTCCAGTGTATGGGAAATGTAAATGTGTGTGCATACCAGACAGTCAAATATAAGCTAAGATGCCATCTATAATTGTCAGCTATTGGACCAAAAGTCTAGTCTGAACTTATAAACACACTGAAAGACTAGAGCATATAATGACTGGAATGAATAAGACGCATCGGCGTCATCAGAAGGTCATTGACACTTGATTTTAGTGTCATGTTAGGGGATAGCAATATTTGAAGATAAATGTATAAGGCAGCAAGATATAATTGATGTATACCTTCCCTAGCAATGCCCGATGTACCGAATAGGAGATAGGTACAGATATAACATTCCTACAGGTATGGTGCTAAATGGGGAATAGGTATATATATTGCCTTCCTGTATGTATAATACTAATCACCCCTCATCATGATGTGGATACACTGAGAAACTCCATTATAAAGTGATATTAATAAGAAATGCGTAACGATACTCATCATTTCTCATGGTCACCCCACCACCATCAATAGTAGCGCCTCAACGCGTTTCGCCCCATGGGCTCATCAGGAGGCCAGATGTACAGATGTCCGGTGTCAAAATGACATGGTGCAGAGACTAACAGATGCTGTGTGACTTCCTCATATTTATATCTGCCGCCTAATGGAGACGCTCCACCCCCTGTGCGGGCTCGCCTTCATAGGCTCCTCCCCCTTATATGGCTCCGCCAATAGGCTCGTGGGGAAAAGCTCTGACCTCATCAGGGGGCGTATCTCTATCGCCCTGCGTCAGAGAAGCAGTGCATGCCGGGAGTAGGAGGGGTGTCTGGGTCCTGACTAGTTGCGTGCAGAGCGGACCTTTACCCCTGCACAGGCTATGCATAACATATGTTCCTGGTGGCGACTCCACTAAAACACAGCGGCCAGAACGGCTAACTTTCAAAGGGCTCATGGCTCACCGGTTCAAGCCCCACCTGGGAGCCTCAATAGTGGGCATACCCCCACATAGATGAATATGTCCCTAATTTATCCTATCCGACGGAAGATAATCCAAGATGGCCTAGGATAATATTTTAACAGAAATGTATAGAGGGACATAGAACATGAATGGAAAAAGGTCGACATTAATACGAGAGTCATTCTGATACATAGAATATAATGGTCACCCATTATCGGGGAACATAAAACATAGAATTGTATAGTCAGTTTAATCAAGTAGTCCAAAACAACGTCCTGGCTATAGGAACAGGCAGATGACATCTGCTCGTTTATCCATATGGTTCGAGTGATTCTAGCCTAAAGATCCATTCACACTCGCGTCTGAGGATAATTTTGTCCACGTCACCCCCTCTCGGATTTAGCTTAACAACCTCCAGAATCATGAACTTAACCTCGCCCATTCTCCCACCATGTTGATTGTTGATGTGTCTCGCCAGGGGAGTATCCCTGTTATTTCTGATGTCACCCATGTGTTCTCCCACCCTCCTTCTAAATTCTCTTTTTGTTTTGCCCACATAGTCCTTGGGACAAGGTATATAAGGGGACGTGTATATAAGGGGAGGTTGTTAAGCTAAATCCGAGAGGGGGTGACGTGGACAAAATTATCCTCAGACGCGAGTGTGAATGGATCTTTAGGCTAGAATCACTCGAACCATATGGATTAAACGAGCAGATGTCATCTGCCTGTTTCCTATAGCCAGGACGTTGTTTTGGACCACTTGATTAAACTGACTATACAATTCCATGAGAAATGATGAGTATCGTTACGCATTTCTTATTAATAACATTTTATAATGGAGTTTCTCAGTGTATCCACATCATGATGAGGGGTGATTAGTATTATACGTACAGGAAGGCAATATATATACCTATTCCCCATTTAGCACCATACCTGTAGGAATGTTATATCTGTACCCAGGGCCGCCATCAGGGCATTACAGCCCTTACTAATGTATGGGGCCCGGTGCTTTAGGGGGGCCCGCCCGCCGCCCGAGCACGCTGGCAGCACGCAGGGCCGCCATCAGGGCATTACAGCCCTTACTAATGTATGGGGCCCGGTGCTTTAGGGGGGCCCGCCCGCCGCCCGAGCACGCTGGCAGCACGCAGGGCCGCCATCAGGGCATTACAGCCCTTACTAATGTATGGGGCCCGGTGCTTTAGGGGGCCCGCCCGCCGCCCCAGCACGCTGGCAGCACGGTCCGGCAGCAGGCGCAGCACTTCGCTGCTTTATATTCCCCACTGTCCCCAGTCCTGACCTCCTGGCTGGTAAATTAAATGGGCAGACACTGTACCTTTAAGCTACAGCCCGCCCTGATGCATCATGGTCCAGCCGTGACGTCACACGCTGCTCTGCTCCACTTCCTCAATCTGAAGCAGAGTGAGCAGCGTGTCACGTCGGTGTGCTGTGCCAGACACACACTGCCATCTGGCTGGGAGCGGCGGACCGGACCGGGTGCAGGCAGCAGGAAAGCTCAGCAGGGTGAGTAGTCTGTCGCAGGGGGGGCCCGGCCAGGACAGCCGCAGCGCCAGCATCCACCAACAGGGCCCAGGGCAGGAAGAGGGGGCCCAGCATCCACCAAAAGGGCCCCCAGGGCAGGCGGGGGGGCCCAGCATCCACCAAAAGGGCCCCCAGGGCAGGCGGGGGGGCCCAGCATCCACCAAAAGGGCCCCCAGGGCAGGCGGGGGGGGCCCGCAGGCGCCCTGGGGACCCTGTTGGTGGATGCTGCGGGCCCCTCCTGCCTGCCCTGGGCTGGGGCCCTGTTGGATTGCTGCATGTGGCCACCCCCCCTGTTTGCTCATCATATGGGGCATAAAATCTATGGAGCATCACATGGGGGCATATGCATCTATGGGGCATAATCTATGGAGCATCATATGGGGGCATAATCTATGGAGCATCATATGGTGGCATAATCTTTGGAGCATCATATGGCGGCATAATCTTTGGAGCATCATCTTTGGAGCATCATATGGTGGCATAATCTTTGGAGCATCATATGGCGGCATAATCTTTGGAGCATCATATGGCGGCATAATCTGGGGCATCATATGGCGGCATAATCTTTGGAGCATCATATGGCGGCATAATCTATGGAGCATCATATGGGGCATAAAATCTATGGAGCATCATATGGGGCATAAAATCTATGGAGCATCATATGGCGGCATAATCTTTGGAGCATCATATGGCGGCATAATCTATGGAGCATCATATGGCGGCATAATCTTTGGAGCATCATATGGCGGCATAATCTTTGGAGCATCATATGGGGCATACAATTTATGGAGCATCATATGGGGCATAAAATCTATGGAGCATCATATGGGGGCATATACATCTATGGGGCATCATATGGTGGCATAAAATCTATGGAGCATCATATTGCGGCATAATCTATGGGGCATCATATGGCAGCATAATCTTTGGAGCATCATATGGCGGCATAATCTGTGGCATCATATGGCGGCATAATCTTTGGAGCATCATATGGGGCATAAAATCTATGGAGCATCATATGGGGCATAAAATCTATAGAGCATCATATGGCGGCATAATCTTTGGAGCATCATATGGCGGCATAATCTTTGGAGCATCATATGGGGGCTTAATCTTTGGAGCTTCTTATGGGGTCATAATCTGTGGAGCATCATATGGGGGCATAATCTGTGGAGCATCATATGGGGGCATAATCTGTGGAGCATCTTATGGGGGCATAATCTATGGAGCATCATATGGGGCATAATCTTTGGAGCATCATATGGCGGCATAATCTGTGGGGCATCATATGGCGGCATAATCTTTGGAGCATCATATGGCGGCATAATCTATGGAGCATCATATGGCGGCATAATCTTTGGAGCATCATATGGCGGCATAATCTTTGGAGCATCATATGGGGCATAAAATTTATGGAGCATCATATGGGGCATAAAATCTATGGAGCATCATATGGGGGCATATACATCTATGGGGCATCATATGGTGGCATAAAATCTATGGAGCATCATATTGCGGCATAATCTATGGGGCATCATATGGCGGCATAATCTTTGGAGCATCATATGGCGGCATAATCTGTGTGGCATCATATGGCGGCATAATCTTTGGAGCATCATATGGGGCATAAAATCTATGGAGCATCATATGGGGCATAATCTATGGAGCATCATATGGCGGCATAATCTTTGGAGCATCATATGGCGGCATAATCTGTGTGGCATCATATGGCGGCATAATCTATGGAGCATCATATGGGGCATAAAATCTATGGAGCATCATATGGGGCATAAAATCTATAGAGCATCATATGGCGGCATAATCTTTGGAGCATCATATGGCGGCATAATCTATGGAGCATCATATGGCAGCATAATCTTTGGAGCATCATATGGGGGCTTAATCCATGGAGCTTCTTATGGGGGCATAATCTGTGGAGCATCATATGGGGGCATAATCTGTGGAGCATCTTATGGGGGCATAATCTATGGAGCATCATATGGGGGCATAATCTATGGAGCATCATATGGGGGCATAATCTATGGAGCATCATATGGCGGCATAATCTATGGAGCAACATATGGCGGCATAATCTTTGGAGCATCATATGGCGGCATAATCTGTGGGGCATCATATGGCGGCATAATCTTTGGAGCATCATATGGGGCATAATCTATGGAGCATCATATGGGACATAATCTATGGAGCATCATATGGGGCATAAAATCTATGGAGCATCATATGGGGCATAAAATCTATAGAGCATCATATGGCGGCATAAAATCTATAGAGCATCATATGGCGGCATAATCTATGGAGCATCATATGGCGGCATAATCTATGGAGCATGATATGGCAGCATAATCTTTGGAGCATCATATGGCAGCATAATCTTTGGAGCATCTTATGGGGCATAAAATTTATGGAGCATCATATGGGGGCATAAAATCTATGGAGCATCATATGGGGGCATAAAATCTATGGAGCATCATATGGGGGCATATACATCTATGGGGCATCATATGGTGGCATAAAATCTATGGAGCATCATATTGCGGCATAATCTATGGAGCATCATATGGCGGCATAATCTGTGTGGCATCATATGGCGGCATAATCTTTGGAGCATCATATGGGGCATAAAATCTATGGAGCATCATATGGGCATAAAATCTATGGAGCATCATATGGGGCATAAAATCTATAGAGCATCATATGGCGGCATAATCTTTGGAGCATCATATGGCGGCATAATCTATGGAGCATCATATGGCAGCATAATCTTTGGAGCATCATATGGGGGCTTAATCTATGGAGCTTCTTATGGGGGCATAATCTGTGGAGCATCATATGGGGCATAATCTGTGGAGCATCTTATGGGGGCATAATCTATGGAGCATCATATGGGGGCATAATCTATGGAGCATCATATGGGGGCATAATCTATGGAGCATCATATGGGGGCATAATCTATGGAGCATCATATGGCGGCATAATCTATGGAGCAACATATGGCGGCATAATCTTTGGAGCATCATATGGCAGCATAATCTGTGGGGCATCATATGGCGGCATAATCTTTGGAGCATCATATGGGGCATAATCTATGGAGCATCATATGGGGCATAATCTATGGAGCATCATATGGGGCATAAAATCTATGGAGCATCATATGGGGCATAAAATCTATAGAGCATCATATGGCGGCATAAAATCTATAGAGCATCATATGGCGGCATAAAATCTATAGAGCATCATATGGCGGCATAATCTATGGAGCATCATATGGCGGCATAATCTATGGAGCATCATATGGCGGCATAATCTATGGAGCATGATATGGCGGCATAATCTTTGGAGCATCATATGGCAGCATAATCTTTGGAGCATCTTATGGGGCATAAAATTTATGGAGCATCATATGGGGGCATAAAATCTATGGAGCATCATATGGGGGCATAAAATCTATGGAGCATCATATGGGGGCATAAAATCTATGGAGCATCATATGGGAGTATAAAATCTATGGGGCATCATGGGGCATAAAATATATGGAGCATCTTATGGGAGCATAACTTTTATGAAGCATTATATGGGGAGTATTTTGTATGGAGCATCTTATGGGGCCCATCATTAACTGAATACAATAATCTGCAATCAGAAATACAGTGTGTATATATATATATATATATATATATATATATATATATGATTTCAATTAGTTTAAAAAATGTATGTGACACATTCCCTTGAAGAAAGATAATTAAAATATACAAAAAAAAAGTTACCAAATGTTTAAGAGGTTAGCGTAGAGTAGGGCCCTGCCAATAGTCTACCTTGTCGTGGTAGGAAGAGCAAAATTCACCGCACACTACAATTGATTACTATGCAGAAAATATTTTTATTTGAAAATTATCCAATCCAAAAGAAGAAAGTGCCAGTGCCGTAATAATAATATGTACAATATACAGATACCCAACGTTTCGACCCTCCCGGATCTTAATCATGGGTACTAGAGAAAAATAGAAGAAACATAGTGTGAGGCAATTATATACAGTGATTACATATATAACATATATACAGATATGGGCTGGATCATATATAATTGATTGCGAAAAATGTCATGTAGATAATAATCCAGAAAGTAGAATATATCGTTAAAGAACATAAGGAGCCTCATTATACAATCTCAACATGGAGATATATAGAGTAACGATTTATATAATCATAGTAGAACAAAAGCACAATGATATAAGAAACAAAGAAGTAGCGCATTTCTACCTTGTAAAATTAGTACAACAGAGATATGGCACATAGTAGAGGCAATAAATTCCTTGTAAATTCCCTTATAGCAGAGCCAGATGCTGCAGATAATATCAAAATGATTAATTAAATAAATATAGGGAAATAGGTGTCACCATCATTGAAATGTCAGAGATTACCTGCTGTGTACAAAGAGCAGGAGTTAAATGTATCCAGAATAGGGTAAAGTCTGTCCTGAGTGGCGTCCTGATAGCCTGTACAGGGCAAATGGAACACAAATTATAGCCCATTATAGTGGCAGATGGAGTGGACTATTTACATGAAAACATACCTTTGGAGGTGGATGAAATGAGAATATAGGCGGCGCACCTGCGCCCTGCCGTGTACAGGAAGTAGGGGTTAAATGTGCCCTGGACGGGGTTAAAACATGTCCTGGATGGCGTCCACAGAGCCTACATGGGGTAAATGTGGCATAAGTTGCAGCCCAGAGTGATGGCAGATGGGGGGAACCGCTTTGAATCAAAGACATACCTTAAGAAGCGAATGTACAGGTTTACAGGCGGCGCTCCTGCGTTCTGCCTGGTCTGCTGGGTGACCAGGTGTATGGGAAGGGAGCAAATGGGGGTTTAAATGCGGCGCCGTGTACCGCCGGACCGGAAGTGACACGGCGCAACATGATCTGATGTAATCGCGCATGCGCGATAGCGGTAGCGGCCGCCATGTTTTCGGTGGGAAAAGGCAAATATAAGCAGGACTATGAGAGACACTAATCTGTATAGGAGACAAAATCTAGGGGGAGGAGACTAGAGGCCTGCATGTGGCGCTGTGTCACTTCCGGTCCGGATGACGCACTTCCAGTCCGGCTTTACACGGCGCCGCATTTAAACCCTCATTTGCTCCCGTCCCATACACCTGGTCACCCAGCAGACAAGGCAGGGCGCAGGAGCGCCGCCTGTAAACCTGTACATTCGCTTCTTAAGGTATGTCTTTGATTCAAAGCGGTTCCCCCCATCTGCCATCACTCTGGGCTGCAACTTATGCCACATTTACCCCATGTAGGCTCTGTGGACGCCATCCAGGACATGTTTTAACCCCATCCAGGGCACATTTAACCCCTACTTTCTGTACACGGCAGGGCGCAGGTGCGCCGCCTATATTCTCATTTCATCCACCTCCAAAGGTATGTTTTCATGTAAATAGTCCACTCCATCTGCCACTATAATGGGCTATAATTTTGTGTTCCATTTGCCCTGTACAGGCTATCAGGACGCCGCTCAGGACAGACTTTACCCTATTCTGGATACATTTAACTCCTGCTCTTTGTACACAGCAGGTAATCTCTGACATTTCAATGATGGTGACACCTATTCCCTATATTTATTTAATTAATAATTTTGATATTATCTGCAGCATCTGGCTCTGCTATAAGGGAATTTACAAGGAATTTATTGCCTCTACTATGTGCCATATCTCTGTTGTACTCATTTTACAAGGTAGAAATGCGCTACTTCTTTGTTTCTTATATCATTGTGCTTTTGCTCTACTATGATTATATAAATCGTTACTCTATATATCTCCATGTTGAGATTGTATAATGATGCTCCATATGTTCTTTAACGATATATTCTACTTTCTGGATTATTATCTACATGACATTTTTCGCAATCAATTATATATGATCCAGCCCATATCTGTATATATGTTATATATGTAATCACTGTATATAATTGCCTCACACTATGTTTCTTCTATTTTTCTCTAGTACCCCATGATTAAGATCCGGGAGGGTCGAAACGTTGGGTATCTGTATATTGTACATATTATTATTACGGTACTGGCACTTTCTTCTTTTGGATTGGATAATTTTTCAAATAAAAATATTTTTCTGCATAGTAATCAATTGTAGTGTGCGGTGAATTTTGCTCTTCCTATATTTGTTGGTGCCGCTTAGGACCAATTCACCAGCATCTCCTGTACACTAGACTTGAGTGCACACCATTTCACCCATATTACCTTGTTGTGGTGGTGGCTTAAAAAAATCTTTTGGTCAAAACAAAAGCTGATGTCTATGCATGTGATTTGATGTTAATGTGTCATTGGTGAGGCGTGGTCCAGAAGTGGAGTTTTTCCAAGAAAAGGCGGAGGGATTTTGGATGGTTCGCGTGGTGGAGGAGGAGCTAGGGTGGAGGCGGAACTGGGGGTGGAGCCTGGGTGGAATCTCAAGGGGGGGCCCCATAAATTTTGCCAGTATGGGGCCCCGAAATTCCTAGTGGCAGCCCTGTCTGTACCTTTCTCCTATTCGGTACATCGGGCATTGCTAGGGAAGGTATACATCAATTATATCTTGCTGCCTTATACATTTATCTTCAAATATTGCTATCCCCTAACACGACACTAAAATCAAGTGTCAATGACCTTCTGATGACGCCGATGCGTCTTATTTATTCCAGTCATTATTTGCTCTAGTCATTCTTTCAGTGTGTTTATAAGTTCAGACTAGACTTTTGGTCCAATAGCTGACAATTATAGATTGTATCTTAGCTTTTATTTGACTGTCTGGTATGCACACACATTTAGATTTCCCATACACTGGAGGAGCTTTGACTAGTGAGTGAACAAGTATGAGACTGTTCACATTCACTTTCATTAAGCTGTGGCACAAGAAGGCAGTTTTATCATAACTCCTGTTCATAAAAGGAGGCTGCTGTATACTAGCAGTGCTGTACAGCAGATCTGTGCCAATCTCCATTATACTTCCTACCACCCCGTGTGTTGTGAACTGTTTAATACTTTGGGGAGTTAGGGTCACCTTTAATGTTAGCTGGTCTCTGTATTAATGTTAGGGGTCTCCCTACTATCTGGGTAGAGGTATCCCCTAAGGTGTAAGGGCCTAACAGGGAACCTAGGGTCAGCCATCGTGGAGCGGGGGCGCCACAACGCTTCCCCCTAGGGTGCCAACCTCCGCTGTTAGGCAGGTGACAGCCCAGACCTACATCAGGGACTCTAGGCTATCCCCATAGCTTTCAAGTTAGGAATACACTTTGTTTTTTGTTTTTTTATATCACGGTTGTGTTTGGGTGCTACCCATTGAGGTATTTTATCAATAAAGGATTGCCTATAGGGCATGATTCTATGATTTTGGTTTTGAAGCCCTTCTGTACCTATTATATATTTCCATGTCACTGAACTACTACAGTCATGGCCAAAAGTTTTGAGAATGACACAAATATTATATTTTCACATGATCTGCTGCCCTCTGGTTTTTATGTGTTTGACAGATGTTTTTATCACAGACAGAAATATAATAATTGTAAACATATGAGTAACAAAAGCTTATATTGACAGTTAGAATGAGTTAATGCAGCAAGTCAATATTTGCAGTGTTGACCCTTCTTCTTCAGGACCTCTGCAATTCTCCCTGGCATGCTCTCAATCAACTTCTGGACCAAATCCTGACTGATAGCAGTCCATTCTTGCACAATCAATGCTTTCATTTTGTCAGAATTTTTAGGTTTTTGTTTGTCCACCCGTCTCTTGATGATTGACCACAAGTTCTCAATGGGATTAAGATCTGGGGAGTTTCCAGGCCATGGACCCAAAATCTCTAAGTTTTGTTCCCTGAGCCATTTAGTTATCACCTTTGCTTTATGGCAAGGTGCTCCATCATGCTGGAAAAGGCATTGTTGATCGCCAAACTGCTCTTGGAGGGTTGGGAGAAGTTGCTCTTGGAGGACATTCTGGTACCATTCTTTATTCATGGCTGTGTTTTTAGGCAAGACTGTGAGAGAGCCGATTCCCTTGGCTGAGAAGCAACCCCACACATGAATGGTTTCAGGATGCTTAACAGTTGGCATGAGACAAGACTGGTGGTAGCGCTCACCTTGTCTTCTCCGAATGAGTCGTTTTCCTGATGTCCCAAACAATCGAAAAGGGGATTCATCAGAGAAAATAACTTTACCCCAGTCCTCAGCAGTCCACTGCCTGTACCTTTTGCAGAATATCAGTCTGTCCATGATGTTTTTTCTGGAGAGAAGTGGCTTCTTTGCTGCCCTCCTTGAGACTAGGCCTTGCTCCAAGAGTCTCCGCCTCACAGTGCGTGCAGATGCACTCACACCTGCCTGCTGCCATTCCTGAGCAAGCTCTGCACTGCTGGTAGCCTGATCCCGCAGCTGAAACACTTTTAAGAGACGGTCCTGGCGCTTGCTGGTCTTTCTTGGGCGCCCTGGAGCCTTTTTGGCAACAATGGAACCTCTCTCCTTGAAGTTCTTGATGATGCGATAGATTGTTGACTGAGGTGCAATCTTTCTAGCTGCGATACTCTTCCCTGTTAGGCCATTTTTGTGCATTGCAATGATGACTGCACGTGTTTCTTTAGAGATAACCATGGTTAACAGAAGAGAAACAATGATGCCAAGCACCAGCCTCCTTTTAAAGTGTCCAGTGGTGTCATTCTTACTTAATCATGACAGATTGATCTCCAGCCATGTCCTCATCAACACCCACACCTGTGTTAATGGAGCAATCACTGAAAAGAGGTTAGCTGGTCCTTTTAAGGCAGGGCTGCAATGATGTTGAAATGTGTTTTGGGGGATAAAGTTCATTTTCTAGCCAAATATTGACTTTACAAGTAATTGCTGTTAAGCTGATCACTCTTTATAACATTCTGGAGTATATGCAAATTGCCATTAGAAAAAGTGAAGCAGTAGACTTTGTAAAAATTAATATTTGTGTCATTCTCAAAACTTTTGGCCATGACTGTATAGCCAATCACCATGGATTACTCCCAACGGGAATACATACATGCAGGAATGGAGTAAAAAGATCCAACAATGAAATAGAAAAAGATAATTTATCTAACTCAATACACAGAAGACAATACAAGTTATAAAATCATATTAATGACAGAGCTATTATACACTGAAGATCGGGTGCAGAGTAGTCAGGTGCGACACCACAGGTGCAGTGTAGTTAGGGAGAGCCTAGAGAGAGGACCTGTATTTACATAAAGTGACAGCGCACCAAGTCCAATTAACAAACTTAACGACAGTCATGCAGCCGCATCAATGCAGGTAAAAAAGTGTTAAGGCATAGTAGAATTGACTGCAGCAGCATGAATATCACAGAAAGTGGTTGCTGTTACCCATATCTGACTCTTGTGGTGTTGCCCCCTGAGGTCCTCTCGGATACAGGTCCTCTCTCTAGGCTCTCCCTAATGACACTGTAGCTGTGGTGTCGCACCTGACTACTCTGCACCCGATCTTCTGTGTATAATAGCTCTGCAACTGATATGATTTTATAACTTGTATTGCCTTCTATGTATTGAGTTAAATAAATTATCTTTTTGTATTTTACTGTTGGATTTTTTTACTCCTTTCCTGCATGTATACATGTGGGCTTATATTAACAGCCTAGGAAGGGGCCATGGATATTGGCCCCCTCTCAGACTAAGAACATCTGCCCTCAGCCACCCCAGAAATGGCCCATCCATTAGATGCACCAATTCTGACCCTTAGCCTCCACTCTTCCCATTTGCCCTGGTGCGGTGGCAAGTGGGGTAAAAGTCAGCTGTTTTATGGCTGCTGACATCAAGCCCAGGGGTTAGTAATGGAGAGGCGTCTATAAGACACCCCCATTACTAACTCCATAGTGAAATGTAATAGAGACAGAGTAAAGTCCTTTATTTGAAATAAAAACTCCCCGACCCTCTGTTACCCATTAATTTCACCAAAATAAATATAGAAAAGTAAAGTTATACTCACCTCTCCATAATCCTGTAATGACCATGTCCCACGATGATCCAGATGGCTTGGAGAGTGGTGACATCGGTGATGCGCCCTCTCTGCAGGTCAGCCGGCACACACTGAGCAGAGCATGAGACGCGCTGCCTGTGACTGGAGGTAGCGACATTATTTTACTGCCGGTCACCAGTTTTTAAAATTATTTATTTATTTCATACGCGCTACACAAAGATGGCGGCTGCTGAATACAGCTATCATCAGACTCACCTGGTCTCACTGATGCATTCAGCACCTAGCGCCTGGGAACAGCGTTAACTGTACGGCTTTTTCCCAGGTGCCAGTACTTATCACACTGATAACACACGGAGGTGATTCTTGGTATGTTAATAAAAAAGGGACATGTCTGTGAGTTTTTGACACAGACTCATGGTCCGTGTAAAAAAACTGACATGTGCGCACCACCATTGAATACAATGAGTCTGCGTATGTCCATATTTGCCTTAAAAACATGTGTGAAGAAGGCCATAAACAGCACACAGAGTCAGAAGAGCAGAAATCCCTCATGTCTATGGAGCAAATAATCAGACGCAGCATCATAGAAAACATTATACAGTTGTGCTGAGAAATGTAGCTGTGAATCCAGCTCTGAGATTAGATAAACATTTACTAAAAGCAGCAGCAGCATGATATTATGTAGCTGTACTAATAAATGTATCTGTGAATCCAGAACTGGGATTAGATAAACATTTACTAAAAGCAGCAGCAGCATAGAAGATTTTAGGTAGCAGTACTAAGAAGTGTAGCTGTGAATCCAGCTGTGGGATTAGATAAACACTTACTAAAAGCAGCAGCAGCATGATATTATGTAGCTGTACTAATAAATGTATCTGTGAATCCAGAACTGGGATTAGATAAACACCAAAAGCAGCAGAAGCATGGAAGATATTATCTAGCAGCACTAGGAAGTGAAGCTGTGCATCCAACATTAGGTGATAGAAAACACCAGAAGCAGCAGCATGGAGAACATTACACGGCGTACTAAGCAGTGTAGCTGTGAATTCTGCTCTGAGTGAAAGTAGAAAGCAAGATAGATGAAATTATACAGCAGTACTGAGCAGTCAGGCTGTGAATCCAGCTTTGATAACATAGTGTATGCCTCTTTCTCTCCCGGCTCTTTCTATAGGCCGCCATAGACAGCCACCATTATAACTAAATTACATCATTGAATGTTACTGTATCTTGCACGTTGGTTTTAGTTTTGTGCTGATAATTTCTTACTCTGCATTTACATCTTATACAAAGTTCTGAATCTGCTGCATCTTTGCCCCAATCATCAGTGTTAGTCCATCTCTCCAGGTCTGTGTAATACCATAGTCGGGGGGTGAACTCATCAGCGCAATCTGTACTTACTGCGCTGGCAACTGTTTCATCCCTGGTGCATACCACATGCGACCCGGAGTTCGAAGGATTGGAGTTAGAGCCCAGGATAACTTCAAGCAAATCAGATTTATTTTCCTCAGCACATCCAAAATACCATTAGCACGTTTGACACAGTACCAGCAATACATCTTCTACAGCTCCACTTAGCTTCTTCAGCTACAACAGAATGGACCACAAAGTAACTGCGGGACGTGTACTTGCTGGTGGCCCACTCGACTATTCCTTCAGCACTCACACTTTTGCTGATGTTCCCACAGTGGCTCATCCACTGGCTTCTCTACTTCTTCAGCCCCAAGACTTTGGCTGACGTTTCCACAGTGACTCATTCACTGGCTTCTCCACTGCTGCTGATACCATACACACTACTCTTCGTGTCAGCTATGGGGCTCAGGACCAGGGACCTCTGATCAGTAACAGGGTCCACCCCCGAAAGACTATCTCTAGGAAATTCCTACCCCAGTTCCCGGCCGACACTTCTCTCCTTAACCCTCTAGTGCCTTACAAGTGTGCTTTACTGTGAATGTGCTCAGTGCCCCCATCTAGTGTCCTTCTAAGGGTGAGTTTCCACGGTCAGGAAACGCTGCGTGTTTGGCGCTGTGCCTGGCGCAGCGCCAAACACGCAGCGTCCAGATGTTACAGCATAGTGGAGGGGATTTCAAGAAATCCCGTCTCCACTATGCGTAACAATACGCAGGTGGCAGACCTGCGTAAACGGACATGCGGCGCGTCTTTTAGACCGCAGCATGTCCTCGCGTATTGCGGCGACGGTGGTCGCCGCAACATAATAACACAGGGCTATGTAGCCCTGCGCTCTTTCCGGAGGTGTTCCGGAGGTGTCCTGAACACCTCCGGAAAGATCGCGCGTCATAAAGGGGCGGGGCTTAGACGGAGCGGAATTTCCGCTCCGTCCAAAGCGCTGGGTTCCGGACCGTGGAACCATAGCCTTATTAATTGCACTGTCCCTAACTTGTAAATCACAACAATAAACACATATATATAGCTTACACAATATACACAGATACGAACATACGGGACATTCAAGTAGGCAACATGAACAGGCAAACGGTAATATCGACATTTACAGGGCTAGGTCCTGACCCCCTTACATCTGCAGTCACGTTCGCAGTAGTATGTCAGCATTGCACGGCTTCACAGCTGAACTCCGGGTTCTCCCGTGCAGACGCTGCGCGGTGATTCATCAGCTGATCCTGCATCGCTGCATTTCCATATATACAAACCATAAATAATTGATTGGTTTTTAATGAGCGGGTTTTAAGCGGAGATTAGATCCATAAATCACGCGGCGGAGAGCAGTGTAAATAAGATAATGTTCATCATATATGTGCTGCGTGCGCAGCTGTAATCACCGCAGAGCGGCGCCGCGTCCATCTTCTGCTAATAATCCTATTTACACCACTGCCGCCAGCAGCCGCGAGGGCGAAATCCGCGAGGGGCCCGACAGCTGGGACTTAGCCGAACTTCTGCAGCTCTCATACACTTTGGGTTTCCGGTCACCACCATCTGAAAAACCTCTCCTGACCTAAAAGCTCTCACAGCTGAGGGTCTGATGCAATGTATCCTGTGTAGACAGTCCTCTGTGCTCTCACAGCTGAGGGTCTGATGCAATGTATCCTGTGTAGACAGTCCTCTGTGCTCTCACAGCTGAGGGTCTGATGCAGTGTGTCCTGTGTAGACAGTCCTCTGTGCTCTTACAGCTGAGGGTCTGATGCAGTGTATCCTGTGTAGACAGTCCTCTGTGCTCTCACAGCTGAGGGTTTGATGCAATGTATCCTGTGTAGACAGTCCTCTGTGCTCTCACAGCTGAGGGTCTGATGCAATGTATCCTGTGTAGACAGTCCTCTGTGCTCTCACAGCTGAGGGTCTGATGCAGTGTATCCTGTGTAGACAGTCCTCTGTGCTCTCACAGCTGAGGGTCTGATGCAATGTATCCTGTGTAGACAGTCCTCTGTGCTCTCACAGCTGAGGGTCTGATGCAGTGTATCCTGTGTAGACAGTCGTCTGTGCTCTCACAGCTGAGGGTCTGATGCAGTGTATCCTGTGTAGACAGTCGTCTGTGCTCTCACAGCTGAGGGTCTGATGCAGTGTATCCTGTGTAGATAGTCCTCTGTGCTCTCACAGCTGAGGGTTTGATGCAGTGTATCCTGTGTAGACAGTCCTCTGTGCTCTCACAGCTGAGGGTCTGATGCAGTGTATCCTGTGTAGACAGTCCTCTGTGCTCTCACAGCTGAGGGTCTGATGCAATGTATCCTGTGTAGACAGTCCTCTGTGCTCTCACAGCTGAGGGTTTGATGCATTGTGTCCTGTGTAGACGTCCTCTGTGCTCTCACAGCTGAGGGTCTGATGCAGTGTATCTGTGTAGACAGTCCTCTGTGCTCTCACAGCTGAGGGTCTGATGCAATGTATCCTGTGTAGACAGTCCTCTGTGCTCTCACAGCTGAGGGTTTGATGCATTGTGTCCTGTGTAGACAGTCCTCTGTGCTCTCACAGCTGAGGGTCTGATGCAGTGTATCCTGTGTAGACAGTCCTCTGTGCTCTCACAGCTGAGGGTTTGATGCAGTGTATCCTGTGTAGACAGTCCTCTGTGCTCTCACAGCTGAGGGTCTGATGCAGTGTATCCTGTGTAGACAGTCCTCTGTGCTCTCACAGCTGAGGGTCTGATGCAATGTATCCTGTGTAGACAGTCCTCTGTGCTCTCACAGCTGAGGGTTTGATGCATTGTGTCCTGTGTAGACAGTCCTCTGTGCTCTCACAGCTGAGGGTTTGATGCACTGTGTCATGTGTAGACAGTCCTCTGTGCTCTCACAGCTGAGGGTCTGATGCAGTGTATCCTGTGTAGACAGTCCTCTGTGCTCTCACAGCTGAGGGTCTGATGCAGTGTATCCTGTGTAGACAGTCCTCTGTGCTCTCACAGCTGAGGGTTTGATGCATTGTGTCCTGTGTAGACAGTCCTCTGTGCTCTCACAGCTGAGGGTTTGATGCACTGTGTCATGTGTAGACAGTCCTCTGTGCTCTCACAGCTGAGGGTCTGATGCAGTGTGTCCTGTGTAGACAGTCCTCTGTGCTCTCACAGCTGAGGGTCTGATGCAATGTATCCTGTGTAGACAGTCCTCTGTGCTCTCACAGCTGAGGGTCTGATGCAATGTATCCTGTGTAGACAGTCCTCTGTGCTCTCACAGCTGAGGGTTTGATGCATTGTGTCCTGTGTAGACAGTCCTCTGTGCTCTCACAGCTGAGGGTCTGATGCAGTGTATCCTGTGTAGACAGTCCTCTGTGCTCTCACAGCTGAGGGTTTGATGCATTGTGTCCTGTGTAGACAGTCCTCTGTGCTCTCACAGCTGAGGGTCTGATGCACTGTGTCATGTGTAGACAGTCCTCTGTGCTCTCACAGCTGAGGGTCTGATGCACTGTGTCATGTGTAGACAGTCCTCTGTGCTCTCACAGCTGAGGGTCTGATGCAGTGTATCCTGTGTAGACAGTCCTCTGTGCTCTCACAGCTGAGGGTCTGATGCAATGTATCCTGTGTAGACAGTCCTCTGTGCTCTCACAGCTGAGGGTCTGATGCAATGTATCCTGTGTAGACAGTCCTCTGTGCTCTCACAGCTGAGGGTTTGATGCAGTGTATCCTGTGTAGTCAGTCCTCTGTGCTCTCACAGCTGAGAGTTTGATGCAGTGTATCCTGTGTAGACAGTCCTCTGTGCTCTCACAGCTGAGGGTCTGATGCAGTGTGTCCTGTGTAGACAGTCCTCTGTGCTCTCACAGCTGAGGGTCTGATGCAGTGTATCCTGTGTAGACAGTGTGTAGCCCTGGTATTTAAGGTACACAATACCAGGAGGATGAGTGGAGAGGTAACGGTTAGGCTATGGTTCCACGGTCCGGAACCATAGCGCTTTGGACGGAGCGGAAATTCCGCTCCGTCTAAGCCCCGCCCCCTTTATGACGCGCGATCTTTCCGGAGGTGTTCAGGACACCTCCGGAACACCTCCGGAAAGAGCGCAGGGCTACATAGCCCTGTGTTAATTCTGTTGCGGCGACGCACCGTCGCCGCAATACGCGAGGACATGCTGCGGTCTAAAAAGACGCGCCGCATGTCGTTTACGCAGGTTTGCCACCTGCGTATTGTTACGCATGGTGGAGACGGGATTCCTTGAAATCCCTCCACTATGCTGTAACATCTGGACGCTGCGTGTTTGGCGCTGCGCCAGCGCACAGCGCCAACACGCAGCGTTTCCTGACCGTGGAAACTCACCCTTAAGGGCTCTACATGACATCACATATACTTCGGACACACCCAGCAGGGGTGTAGAGGGGTGTGGTTTTTAGCACAAGAGAGTCTTGTAGTGTCTCCTGAGGTGAAGGGAGAGAGAAGGAGTGCCTGTCTGGAGCACCAAGATTCCTGTCGATTCAGAGAGACAGTACAGTAGTGGAGGCTAGTACAGGTGAGCCAGTTCACCTTAGCCTAGTCAGTGCTGAGATTGAGAGTTTGAGCAAGTCGAAAGGCACAGTGGAAGGAAATCAGAAGTGCTTTAGGATTGAAGTATCCTGCACATTGTCACCGGTCACTGGAGACCGAAGCATCACTATAGCTTCACGCATAGTGGTAAAAGAACCAGAGGCTTACTGGACCTTAGGTAACAGAAAGCAGCCCTTGAAGTGTCAGTACGTAACTGGGGTCAGGTGGAATAGGAACTTTGAGCTAGGCCAAGCATAGAAGAACCTAGTTTCATCACTGGAAGGCTCCACCACAAAACTGACCGGGCAGCACAGCTTTGAAATAGCTGAAGTCTCAGGAGTGAACTACGCTTTATGCTGGTTGGACTCATCATCATTGGAAAGTAAAGGAGGCCCCTGCCTTGCTCAGCCGTTGCCTCAAAACTCATCCTCCATCAACCCCATCAGCCTCCCTGGGACCTGCCTTACCATCTTACAAGTAAAAGGTATGGAAAGACGCTGACGGTGTGAGACTGAGTTATTTAATTGCATGCTTGCACAACCCCACCATAACTACCGACCTGAGGGAAGAGTCCCACCTGTAGGGGACCCGACATCTAGCTGCCTCACCATCCCTCAGAGATCTACAGCAGCGCTGGTACAAATTACCAGAAGACTACAGGTGGCGTCACGAACTGTAAATATATCTATCCCCTGTAAAATATTCCCCCCAACATACGCCTGACCGCCAGGGCCACAGACCGAGCCACCGCTACCTGTGACATCCCCATAGACTTCCATGGGCTCGGCTCTGAGTACCCCATTGCCCTGGTAATCCACAATTGTGGTGGCGGGTCGACACAACAGTCCTCTGTGCTCTCACAGCTGAGGGTCTGATGCAGTGTGTCCTGTGTAGACAGTCCTCTGTGCTCTCACAGCTGAGGGTCTGATGCAATGTATCCTGTGTAGACAGTCCTCTGTGCTCTCACAGCTGAGGGTCTGATGCAATGTATCCTGTGTAGACAGTCGTCTGTGCTCTCACAGCTGAGGGTCTGATGCAGTGTGTCATGTGTAGACAGTCCTCTGTGCTCTCACAGCTGAGGGTCTGATACAGTGTATCCTGTGTAGACAGTCGTCTGTGCTCTCACAGCTGAGGGTTTGATGCATTGTGTCCTGTGTAGACAGTCCTCTGTGCTCTCACAGCTGAGGGTTTGATGCACTGTGTCATGTGTAGACAGTCCTCTGTGCTCTCACAGCTGAGGGTCTGATGCAGTGTGTCCTGTGTAGACAGTCCTCTGTGCTCTCACAGCTGAGGGTCTGATGCAATGTATCCTGTGTAGACAGTCCTCTGTGCTCTCACAGCTGAGGGTCTGATGCAATGTATCCTGTGTAGACAGTCCTCTGTGCTCTCACAGCTGAGGGTCTGATGCAGTGTATCCTGTGTAGACAGTCCTCTGTGCTCTCACAGCTGAGGTTCTGATGCAGTGTATCCTGTGTAGACAGTCCTCTGTGCTCTCACAGCTGAGGGTCTGATGCAGTGTATCCTGTGTAGACAGTCCTCTGTGCTCTCACAGCTGAGGGTCTGATGCAATGTATCCTGTGTAGACAGTCCTCTGTGCTCTCACAGCTGAGGGTCTGATGCAGTGTATCCTGTGTAGACAGTCCTCTGTGCTCTCACAGCTGAGGTTCTGATGCAGTGTATCCTGTGTAGACAGTCCTCTGTGCTCTCACAGCTGAGGGTCTGATGCAATGTATCCTGTGTAGACAGTCCTCTGTGCTCTCACAGCTGAGGGTCTGATGCAGTGTGTCCTGTGTAGACAGTCCTCTGTGCTCTCACAGCTGAGGGTCTGATGCAGTGTATCCTGTGTAGACAGTCCTCTGTGCTCACAGCTGAGGGTTTGATGCAATGCATCCTGTGTAGACAGTCCTCTGTGCTCTCACAGCTGAGGGTCTGATGCAATGTATCCTGTGTAGACAGTCCTCTGTGCTCTCACAGCTGAGGGTCTGATGCAATGTATCCTGTGTAGACAGTCCTCTGTGCTCCACAGCTGAGGGTCTGATGCAGTGTATCCTGTGTAGACAGTCCTCTGTGCTCTCACAGCTGAGGGTCTGATGCAGTGTATCCTGTGTAGACAGTCCTCTGTGCTCTCACAGCTGAGGGTCTGATGCAGTGTGTCCTGTGTAGACAGTCCTCTGTGCTCTCACAGCTGAGGGTCTGATGCAGTGTATCCTGTGTAGACAGTCCTCTGTGCTCTCACAGCTGAGGGTCTGATGCAATGTATCCTGTGTAGACAGTCCTCTGTGCTCACAGCTGAGGGTCTGATGCAGTGTGTCCTGTGTAGACAGTCCTCTGTGCTCTCACAGCTGAGGGTCTGATGCAGTGTATCCTGTGTAGACAGTCCTCTGTGCTCTCACAGCTGAGGGTCTGATGCAATGTATCCTGTGTAGACAGTCCTCTGTGCTCTCACAGCTGAGGGTCTGATGCAATGTATCCTGTGTAGACAGTCCTCTGTGCTCTCACAGCTGAGGGTCTGATGCAGTGTATCCTGTGTAGACAGTCCTCTTGCTCTCACAGCTGAGGGTCTGATGCAGTGTGTCCTGTGTAGACAGTCCTCTGTGCTCTCACAGCTGAGGGTTTGATGCAGTGTATCCTGTGTAGACAGTCCTCTGTGCTCTCACAGCTGAGGGTCTGATGCAATGTATCCTGTGTAGACAATCCTCTGTGCTCTCACAGCTGAGGTCTGATGCAATGTATCCTGTGTAGACAGTCCTCTGTGCTCACAGCTGAGGGTCTGATGCAGTGTATCCTGTGTAGACAGTCCTCTGTGCTCTCACAGCTGAGGGTCTGATGCAGTGTATCCTGTGTAGACAGTCCTCTGTGCTCTCACAGCTGAGGGTCTGATGCAGTGTAATCCTGTGTAGACAGTCCTCTGTGCTCTCACAGCTGAGGGTTTGATGCACTGTGTCATGTGTAGACAGTCCTCTGCTCTCACAGCTGAGGGTCTGATGCACTGTGTCATGTGTAGACAGTCCTCTGTGCTCTCACAGCTGAGGGTCTGATGCAGTGTATCCTGTGTAGACAGTCCTCTGTGCTCTCACAGCTGAGGTCTGATGCAGTGTATCCTGTGTAGACAGTCCTCTGTGCTCTCACAGCTGAGGGTCTGATGCAGTGTATCCTGTGTAGACAGTCCTCTGTGCTCACAGCTGAGGGTTTGATGCAATGTATCCTGTGTAGACAGTCCTCTGTGCTCTCACAGCTGAGGGTCTGATGCAATGTATCCTGTGTAGACAGTCCTCTGTGCTCTCACAGCTGAGGGTTTGATGCAGTGTGTCCTGTGTAGACAGTCCTCTGTGCTCTCACAGCTGAGGGTTTGATGCAGTGTATCTTGTGTAGACAGTCCTCTGTGCTCTCACAGCTGAGGGTCTGATGCAGTGTATCCTGTGTACAGTGTCCTCTGTGCTCACAGCTGAGGGTCTGATGCAGTGTATCCTGTGTAGACAGTCCTCTGTGTTCTCACAGCTGAGGTCTGATGCAGTGTATCCTGTGTAGACAGTCCTCTTTGCTCACAGCTGAGGGTTTGATGCAGTGTATCCTGTGTAGACAGTCCTCTGTGCTCACAGCTGAGGGTCTGATGCAGTGTATCCTGTGTAGACAGTCCTCTGTGTTCTCACAGCTGAGGGTCCTGATGCAGTGTATCCTGTGTAGACAGTCCTCTGTGTTCTCACAGCTGAGGGTCTGATGCAGTGTGTCCTGTGTAGACAGTCCTCTGTGCTCTCACAGCTGAGGGTCTGATGCAGTGTATCCTGTGTAGACAGTCCTCTGTGCTCTCACAGCTGAGGGTCTGATGCAGTGCATCCTGTGTAGACAGTCCTCTGTGCTCTCACAGCTGAGGTCTGATGCAATGTATCCTGTGTAGACAGTCCTCTGTGCTCTCACAGCTGAGGGTCTGAAGCAGTGTATCCTGTGTAGACAGTCCTCTGTGCTCTCACAGCTGAGGGTTTGATGCAATGTATCCTGTGTAGACAGTCCTCTGTGCTCTCACAGCTGAGGGTCTGATGCAGTGTATCCTGTGTAGACAGTCCTCTGTGCTCTCACAGCTGAGGGTCTGATGCAGTGTATCCTGTGTAGACAGTCCTCTGTGCTCTCACAGCTGAGGGTCTGATGCAGTGTGTCCTGTGTAGACAGTCCTCTGTGCTCTCACAGCTGAGGGTCTGATGCAGTGTATCCTGTGTAGACAGTCCTCTGTGCTCTCACAGCTGATGGTCTGATGCAGTGTATCCTGTGTAGACAGTCCTCTTTGCTCTCACAGCTGAGGGTCTGATGCAGTGTATCCTGTGTAGACAGTCCTCTGTGCTCTCACAGCTGAGGGTTTGATGCAATGTATCCTGTGTAGACAGTCCTCTGTGCTCTCACAGCTGAGGGTTTGATGCAGTGTATCCTGTGTAGACAGTCCTCTGTGCTCTCACAGCTGAGGGTCTGATGCAGTGTTCCTGTGTAGACAGTCCTCTGTGCTCTCAGAGCTGAGGGTTTGATGCAGTGTATCCTGTGTAGACAGTCCTCTGTGCTCTCACAGCTGAGGGTCTGATGCAGTGTGTCCTGTGTAGACAGTCCTCTGCTCTCACAGCTGAGGGTCTGATGCAGTGTATCCTGTGTAGACAGTCCTCTGTGCTCTCACAGCTGAGGGTTTGATGCAGTGTATCCTGTGTAGACAGTCCTCTGTGCTCTCACAGCTGAGGGTCTGATGCAATGTATCCTGTGTAGACAGTCCTCTGTGCTCTCATAGCTGAGGGTCTGATGCAATGTATCCTGTGTAGACAGCCCTCTGTGCTCACAGCTGAGGGTCTGATGCAGTGTATCCTGTGTAGACAGTCCTCTGTGCTCTCAGAGCTGAGGGTCTGATGCAGTGTGTCCTGTGTAGACAGTACTCTGTGCTCTCACAGCTGAGGGTCTGATGCAGTGTATCCGGTGTAGACAGTCCTCTGTGCTCTCACAGCTGAGGGTTTGATGCAGTGTATCCTGTGTAGACAGTCCTCTGTGCTCTCACAGCTGAGGGTCTGATGCAATGTATCCTGTGTAGACAGTCCTCTGTGCTCTCAGAGCTGAGGGTTTGATGCAGTGTATCCTGTGTAGACAGTCCTCTGTGCTCTCACAGCTGAGGGTCTGATGCAGTGTATCCTGTGTAGACAGTCCTCTGTGCTCTCACAGCTGAGGGTCTGATGCAGTGTATCCTGTGTAGACAGTCCTCTGTGCTCTCACAGCTGAGGGTCTGATGCAGTGTATCCTGTGTAGACAGTCCTCTGTGCTCTCAGAGCTGAGGGTCTGATGCAGTGTGTCCTGTGTAGACAGTCCTCTGTGCTCTCACAGCTGAGGGTTTGATGCAGTGTATCCTGTGTAGACAGTCCTCTGTGCTCTCACACTGAGGGTCTGATGCAATGTATCCTGTGTAGACAGTCTCTGTGCTCTCAGAGCTGAGGGTTTGATGCATGTGATGATATTGCAAGCACAGGGCAAAGTTACCCCTCCCTCCTTTTCTCTGCAGCTCACGCTTCCCTTCCCCCTCCCAACCTGCAGTCAAGCTCAGTGTAACCTGAGCTACCAGTGCTGGAAGTTTTGACGCTTGACCGCAGGGGTCCTCCATTGTCTACACATGTGCTTTCTTCCTGTAGCAGCCATTTGGAGAATTCATTCTGTTTTGGTTATAACACGGTGGGGATTTGCGTCAGAAACACGAAAGTTACTGTTTGAAGCCTGTGTCCATGGGCATCGTTCCCGTGTTCTGGTGAACCCGTAACTCCATCAGAACCCGAGAAATGGAATTCTCGGATTTCCCATGGACTAGCTTAGCCAAGTTTGGACTCATTTGAACTGTCATTTTAAAGTAAGATCATTGATAGGTCTGCCGTTATTCTGCTAGGCTCACAGGACGAGTTATGGTCCTTATGACTTTCAGAGCTCAAATCATACACTTCTGTCCCTGGGAGGTGGCCAAAAAACCCTCCCCTTTTCGTGAGGTCAGCAGCCCCAGGTATAAGGCTAAGTTCACACGTTGCGGAATTGCCGCGGAAATTTCCGGCAATCCCGCACTTCTCC
>JARQOD010005281.1:0-48930 GCA_033576555.1 Oophaga sylvatica | reverse complement strand
TGCCGCCGCCTCCGTTTCCCATCTAGCATCGGCCAAATTTTGATAAGTGTCGTTCACTTTCGATTCGTGGGCTGTTTTCCTGTTTTTTTTTTCACCCCCCCCCTGCGCCACCCCCTTTGAGCCACATTAGCAGCCCCGAACTTTGAAAAGTGACACAGTTCACTTATCGAGCTCGCACGGCGGTTTCCTTTTTCTTTTTTTTTTTTCCTTTTCTTTTTTCACCGCCTTTGCGCGCCTCCGTTTCCACATTTAGCGCCCGCACTTTGACAAGTGACACAGTTCACTTATCAGAGCTCGCGCCAGTTTTTTCCCTTTTTTTTTTTTTTTCACCCCCCCCCGCGCCCTCCCTTTGCCCCCTCTAGCAGCCCCCGAACTTTGCAAGTGAACGTTCACTTACAGACTCGCACCGGCGGTTTTCCTTTTCTTTTTTTTTTTTCCTTTTTCTTCTTTCCCCCGCCTTTGGCCGCCTCCGTTTCCACTTAGCACCCGCCGAATTTGCAAGTGACACAGTTCACTTATCAGGCTGACCGGCTTTTTTTCCTTTTTTTTTTCTTTTTTTTTCCTTTTTTTTTTTCCCCCGCCTTTGCGCCGCCCCCGTTTCCAATTTAGCAGCCGCCAAATTTTGATAAGTGACTCAGTTCCTTTAGCTGTGCGGCTTTTTTCCTGTTTTTTTTTTCCCCCCCCTCCTGCCCCATCCTTTGCCCCACACTAGAGCTGCTGAACTTTGACAAGGGGACCATTCCTTATGAGTCGCACCGGCTGTTTTCCTTTTTTTTTTTTTTTTTTCCTTTTTTTCACCCGCCTTTGCGCCGCCTCCCTTTCCACATTTAGCAGCCCCCAAAAAATTTTGAAAAAGTGACGCGTTCACTTATCAGATCCGTGCCGGCTTTTTTCCCCTTTTTTTTTTTTTTTCCCCCCCTCTTGCCCCACATCTAGCACCCACCGAACTTTGATAAGGACGCTTTACTTTCAGAGCTAAGGTGTGTTTTAGACTTTTTTTTTCAAGGCATTTTTTTCTCCCCATTTTTTTTTTTTTTTAGATTTTTTTTTTCAGCATTTTTACCCCAGCACTTTTCCCCCCCCCACAATAACAGTTATCAATAAAGTACCCCCAAGCCCCACATGTAAAAAAAAAAATGTCCCCCCCTTTTCCCGTTGCCCCCAACAGCGCTATTCATGGAGGAGGCTCCTTTTCTTGCTCCGACCTGTAGCGAGGGAGAGGATCCACTTTTCTTTTTTTTTCGTTTCCCTCTTCCCCCCTTTTCCTTTTCCCCCCCTCCTTTTTCCCTCCTCGGGCCTGGGGAAACCCACCACGGACCCCCCGGGACAGAAGATGGGCATTCCCGCCATTCCAGAAGACGTTATGAACCCAAACCAGGAAACCCCACTGCGGACCCCGTGTGGACCTCGCCCCCCGAAAATTACGGCAGATTCTGATTTTGTGGCAGAATCGGGGAATGGTTTTTGAAAACATGGCCTCAAGAAATAGATTTTTTCAAAGTTTTTTTCTTGGGATTTTTTTAACCATGGGGGAGCAAACAAATTTGTACGCTGTCATTTTTTGGAGCAAAACCCCGTTCTTATTCTAAGGTCTACTGTAGTGCGTTGATTGATGCAGTTTTGGGGCCTGGCCTTTCACAGGGGATTTTGAGAAGCCAGAACTTCGGCAAAATTGGAGTTGTTGTATTTTATTAACGTCCAGGTTCCGAATGGTCATGGCCCGGACGCGTTTTTAGGCCCCGAAATTCTTGCATTTTAACGTAATGCACAGGGGTCCCGACGAGAGACCCCCAAATTGCCGTCTGTTCAAAGTTCGGCGGTCATCGAACACTTTAACAAAAAATTTTTGAAGGTACGTGCCAAAAAAGGGAATTTGCTTTAATGGCCCTTGGTTATTTAAGGGACGGCTGGATTCCGTCGTCCTGCCCAGAGGGAAAGGTAGGAACATAAACCTAAAATTTTGTGTGAGAGTACCTAGGGTCACTCAAACCGTTTTGGGTTTTTACAAAGGAAAGGACACAGGATTAACCCCTGGTGTCCTCCTGTCCTGGGGTGATGGGTTGTGTGGGATTTGGTTCCCCCACGTGGAAAAAGGTTTATATTTTCACCGAAAACTTTTTTACACATATTAAAAAACCTTTTCCTTACCGAGCTGCGGGTTCCGTTCGCAAATAAGAAGGGCCTCCAAAGACGTGTTGGGAGAGCTCAGAAAGGGTGAGGCAGAGCCCAATGTAGCGACCCCTTTGGTGGTCAAGTAAAAGGAAAAAGAGTGATGGCAGGCCCTCGCAGGTACGGGGGCCCTTACACAGGTCTGAAAACCCGGACTGTGTACTTGGGTACAAAAAAAATGGGGGTGTTGACTCTTGTAAAACCCTCCAACCCATACAGTGTTTTGAGAAAGGAAAAGGTGTGGTACAGAAGCTGCCCGTGCACATGTCCAAAATGGCAATGTCAACGCTTTCCTGCTGTAAGATGGCAGCCATACCATGTTTTCCTTCTTTCCCCAGGAGGTAGTGTAAAGGGCCCCTGTTTTTGGCGCAAGTTGGATAACAACTTTTGTGGTCCAATTTCTCCTCTTACCCTTGGGAAAATAAAAAATTGGGGACTAAAACATCATGCTTGTGGAAAAAATATGATTTTTTTTCTTCACGGCTCTACATTACAAACTTGCGTGAAGCACTTGGGGGTTCAAAGTGCTCACCACACACCTAGATAAGTTCCTTAGGGGGTCTAGTTTCCAAAATGGGGTCACATGTGGGGGGTTTCCACTGTTTAGGCACATCAGGGGCCCTCCAAACGCGACATGGCGTTCGTTCCCAATTCCAGCCAATTTTGGTTTGGAAAAGTCAAACGGCGCTCCTTCCCTTTCGAGCCCTGCCGTGCGCCCAAACAGTGGTTCCCCCCCACATATGGGGTATCAGCGTACTCAGGACAAGTTGGACAACAACTTTTGTGGTCCAATTTCTCCTCTTACCCTTGGGAAAATAAAAAATTGGGGACTAAAATGTCATGCTTGTGGAAAAAATATGATTTTTTTTTCTTCACGGCTCTACATTACAAACTTGCATGAAGCACTTGGGGGTTCAAAGTGTTCACCAAACATCTAGGTAAGTTCCTTAGGGGGTCTAGTTTCCAAAATGGGGTCACATGTGGGGGGTTTCCACTGTTTAGGCACATCAGGGGCCCTCCAAACGCGACATGGCGTTCGTTCCCAATTCCAGTCAATTTTGGTTTGGAAAAGTCAAACGGCGCTCCTTCACTTTCGAGCCCTGCCGTGCGCCCAAACAGTGGTTCCCCCCCACATATTGGGTATCAGCGTACTCAGGACAAGTTGGACAACAACTTTTGTGGTCCAATTTCTCCTCTTACCCTTGGGAAAATAAAAAATTGGGGACTAAAACATCATGCTTGTGGAAAAAATATGATTTTTTTTCTTCACGGCTCCAAATTACAAACTTGCGTGAAGCACTTTGGGGTTCAAAGTGCTCACCACACATCTAGATAAGTTCCTTAGGGGGTCTTGTTTCCAAAATGGGGTCACATGTGGGGGGTTTCCACTGTTTAGGCACATCAGGGGCCCTCCAAACGCGACATGGCGTTCGTTCGCAATTCCAGCCAATTTTGCTTTGGAAAAGTCAAACGGCGCTCCTTCTCTTTCGAGCCCTGCCGTGCGCCCAAACAGTGGTTCCCCCCCACATTGGGGTATCAGCGTACTCAGGACAAGTTGGACAACAACTTTTGTGATCCAATTTCTCCTCTTACCCTTGGGAAAATAAAAAATTGGGGACTAAAACATCATGCTTGTGGAAAAAATATGATTTTTTTTCTTCACGGCTCTACATTACAAACTTGCGTGAAGCACTTGGGGGTTCAAAGTGCTCACCACACATCTAGGTAAGTTCCTTAGGGGGTCTAGTTTCCAAAATGGGGTCACATGTGGGGGGTTTCCACTGTTTAGGCACATCAGGGGCCCTCCAAACGCGACATGGCGTTCGTTCGCAATTCCAGCCAATTTTGGTTTGGAAAAGTCAAACGGCGCTCCTTCCCTTTCGAGCCCTGCCGTGCGCCCAAACAGTAGTTCCCCCCCACATATGGGGTATCAGCGTACTCAGGACAAGTTGGACAACAACTTTTGTGGTCCAATTTCTCCTCTTACCCTTGGGAAAATAAAAAATTGGGAACTAAAACATCATGCTTGTTGAAAAAATATGATTTTTTTTTTTCACGACTCTACATTATAAACTTGCGTGAAGCACTTGGGGGTTCAAAGTGCTCACCACACATCTAGATAAGTTCCTTAGGGGGTCTAGTTTCCAAAATGGGGTCACATGTGGGGGGTTTCCACTGTTTAGGCATATCAGGGCCTCTCCAAACGCGACATGGCGTCTGTTCTCAATTCCAGTCAATTTTGGTTTGGAAAAGTCAAACTGCGCTCCTTCCATTCCGAGCCCTGCCGTGCGCCCAAACAGTGGTTTTCCCTCACATATGGGGTATCGGCGTACTCAGGAGAAATTGCACAACAACTTTATCAGTCCATTTTCTCCTTTTTCCCTTGTGAATATAAAAAAAATGTTTGTAAAAGATCATTTTTGTGACTAAAAAGTAAAATGTTCATTTTTTCCTTCCACGTTGCTTCAGCTCCTGTGAAGCACCTGAAGGGTTAATAAACTTTTTGAATGTGGTTTTGAGTACCTTGAGGGGTGTAGTTTTTACAATGGTGTCACTTTTGGGTATTTTCTGCTATATACACCCCTCAAAGTGACTTCAAATATGAGGTGGTCCCTAAAAAAAATGGCTTTGTACATTTTGATGTAAAAATGAGAAATCGCTGGTCAACTTTTAACCCTTATAACTTCGTAACAAAAAAAAATTTTGGTTCCAAAATTGTGCTGATGTAAAGTAGACATGTGGGAAATGTTATTTGTTAACTATTTTCTGTGACATATTTCTCTGTTTTAAGGGAATAAAATTTCAAAGTTTGAAAATTGCTAAATTTTCCAAATTTTCACCATATTTGCATTTTTTTCATAAATAAACGCAAGTTATATGGAAGAAATTTTACCACTAACATAAAGTACAATATGTCACGAGAAAACAATCTCAGAATCGCGAAGATCCGTTGAAGCGTTCCAGAGTTATAACCTCATAAAGAGACAGTGGTCAGAATTGTAAAAATTGGCCCGGTCATTAACGTGCAAACCACCCTTGGGGGTGAAGGGGTTAAGTCGCTTGGCAGATTCCAGATAAACTAGATTCTTATGGTCCGTAAGGACCACCACCTGATGTTTGGCTCCCTCCAGCCAATGTCTCCACTCTTCAAAAGCCCACTTCATGGCTAATAATTCCCGATTACCCACGTCATAATTACGTTCAGTGGGAGAAAATTTTCGAGAGAAAAAAGGCACAAGGGTTACTTTTAGAGGTCTCTGGATCTCTTTGGGACAAAACGGCACCTGCCCCAATTTCAGAGGCATCAACCTCCACCTGAAATGGTAGAGAAACATCAGGCTGCCGTAGAACAGGAGCAGAAGTGAATCTCTGCTTAAGTTCCTGAAATGCAGAGACTGCCTCAGGAGGCCAATTCACCACATCAGAACCCTTCTTGGTCAAATCAGTTAATGGTTTAACAATAACAGAGAAATTACCAATAAATTTACGATAAAAATTGGCAAAACCCAAGAATCTTTGAAGAGCCTTTAATGAAGTAGGTTGGACCCAATCACAGATGGCCTGAACTTTGACCGGGTCCATTTCAATAACAGATGGGGACAAAATGAATCCCAGAAATGAGATCCTCTGAACGCCAAAAAGACACTTTGATCCCTTCACATACAGAGCATTCTCTCTCAAAATCTGGAACACAGTCCGAACATGTTTTACATGAGAGTCCCAGTCATTGGAAAAAATCAAGATATCATCCAAATAAACAATCAGAAATTTATCCACAAAATCCCTGAAAATGTCATTCATGAAGGACTGGAAGACAGAAGGAGCATTAGTGAGCCCAAAGGGCATCACAAGGTACTCAAAATGCCCTTCAGGGGTATTAAATGCCGTCTTCCATTCATCCCCGTGCTTAATGCGAATAAGGTTATATGCCCCCCTGAGGTCAAGCTTGGTAAACCAAGTAGCGTTTTTCACCCTGGAAAACAGATCAGAGATCAAGGGTAACGGATATTGATATTTCACAGTAATATTGTTCAAGAGACGATAATCAATACACGGCCTTAATGAACCATCCTTTTGGCCACAAAGAAAAAACCGGCACCTAAGGGTGAAGAGGATGGTCTGATATGACCCTTCTCCAATGACTCCTTGATATAAGACCGCATAGCGTCATGTTCAGGTACAGACAAGTTAAAAAGGCGACCTTTAGGGAATTTACTACCAGGCACTAATTCAATAGCGCAGTCATAGCTCCTATGGGGAGGTAAGGATGCAGATTTACTTTCGCTAAACACATCAGAAAAATCAATCAAAAAGTCAGGAACATCCTGAGCCTGGGGGGAGGCAGAAAAAACAGGAGTGTTGGTATTAACACATTGGCAGCCCCAACTGGTAACAGACACAGATTTCCAATCCAAAACAGGATTATGAGACTGTAACCAAGGGAAACCCAGTACGATAATGTCATGCAGATTATACAGAACCAAAAATTTGCAACTCTCCTGATGATCAGGTTCTACCCTCATTATCACCTGAGTAGAGAACTGAGGTTTATTCTCAGCCAAAGGGGTAGAATCGATCCCCAGTAGGGGAATAGACTTCCGTAAGGGTATCAAGGGAAACCCACAACGTTTAGCAAAATCAAAATCCATCAGGTTAATAGCTGCTCCAGAATCAACAAAAGCCTGAGCAGAAAATGAGGACAGAGAGCATATCAGGGTAACAGTTAATAAAAACTTAGTCTGAACACTACCCAAGACAACTGAGCGAGCAAAACGTCTTCCCCCTTAGGGCAGACAGAAATAGTATGAGAGGCATCACCACAGTAGAAACATAACCCATTGCGCTTTCGAAATTCATGACGCTGTGCCCCAGAAACCACTCTATCACACTGCATGGATTCAGAAGCAGGTTCACAAGGCAACATTATTCCACGCATACCTTTCCGCTCACGCAAACGTCTGTCAATTTGAATCGCTAATGACATAGAATCATTGAGACCAGAGGGAACAGGGAATCCCACCATAACATCCTTTACATTATCTGACAGACCCTTCCGAAAAAGAGCTGCCAAAGCGTCGTCATTCCATTTGGTCAGGACTGCCCACCTACGGAATCTCTGACAGTATAACTCAGCGTCCTCAAGCCCCTGATTTAATGCCAACAAAGTTTTTTCAGCTTGATCAGTGATATTAGGCTCATCGTACAATAACCCCAAAGCCTGAAAAAATGCATCAACATCACTCAAAACAGGATCCCCAGGTGTCAGACAAAAATCCCAATCCTGAGGATCGCCGCGCAGGAGAGAGATGACAATTTGAACCTGCTGCGCTGCGTTCCCTGAGGACTTAGATTTTAAGGCAAAAAACAATTTACAGTTATTTTTGAAATTCAGAAACTTAGCTCGATCCCCTAAAAACAAATCTGGCATGGGGATCCTAGGTTCCACAACAGGCAACCTAGCAAGATAGATAGCAATACTCCGAACCTCAGTGGCAAGCTGATCCACACGGCCAGACAACCGTGCAAACTCCATTGAGAGAAAAGAAAAAATCCTCCCCAGCACCCAGAGATACAGAGGGAAAAAAAAAAAAATCTGACAACTTTTTTCTTTAACAATATTTTTTTTTTTTCCCTTCTGAGAGTACAATATAATTTTCAATTTGTTAGGCCGGTGATACTGTTATGTTTCGGTAGCTGAGGAGTACAGGTAAAAAAGGCAATACACCAGAGCAGTTGGAAACTATGAGATTGCAGTACCCTGACTAACCACCACAACTAGAGGCAGCCGTGGAGCGTTCCTACGTTGGTCCTAGACGCCTCGTCACAGCCTGAGAAACTAACTACACCTAAAGATAGAAAGAGGAAAGCTATCTGCCCCGGAGCAGATCCCCAAAGAACATAGAAAGCCCCCAAACATGTAATGGCGGTTAGACAAGAAGAAATACTGACACAGACAGAAAATAGTATGAGCAAACGTTGGGGCCCAAACTTACTAAATAGAAAAGGATAGGAAGGGCACTTACTGCAATCCCAAAAAAACCTGAAAAGCACCAACTCTACTAATTTCAAAAACACCTGAGATCACACGACCTCTACCACCTAAATTAGTTCTCTGGTGTAACAAAAATCAAAACAGCAGCCACTGAAAAAAATGGAAAAAGCAAATGTACAAACATCAGTGGCTGAACTGAACTGAGAGGGCAAAAGCCCCAGAGGGGACCCTGAAGGCCCCCACAGAAGTGCAGGACAAAATGCAAAAATCAAGCACAAAAACAAAAAGGAGAAAATGTCTTATCTGTAAGCAGGAGATTCAGACACGACACAGCAGGCTACCAAGGAAACAGGAATCAAGGATTGAGACCAGAACAATTGATCACCGGCAACCCTGATGGGAAGGCGACTCCCTTATATAAGACCAGTCAGTAACACCTGATTCCCAATCCTCACAATCTTCACTGGACAGTCCAGTACCGTTTGTAACCACCAGAGGGAGCTTCTGCTCAGAACTCATTTCCAGCCTATTCACAACACGCCAGAGTTCGGACCAGATTTGCTTGCACGAGTATTTAAAATCAAACTCCAAGCCGTGCTTAACAAGATTTTGAAAAAACACATTTTTGGCCATGTAGTTGCCTATGTGCATGTAATAAAATTTCAAAAGCATGGACTACCACACACTCACATGCTCTTAATCCTCAGAGAGGAAGATAAACCGAGGGACAAAGAAATAATTGACAAATTGGTCTCTGCTGAAATCCCAAATGAGACCGCAAATTCAAAACTGCATGAGGCAGTGATGAAGCACAGGATTCATAGCCCATGTGGTGATGACCAACCTGGTGCTATATGCATGACAGATGGTCAATGCACAAAAAAATTCCCAAAGGAATTTAATACAGAGACAAACCCCAATGTTGATGGTTACCCACAGTACCGTCGACGCAATACTGGGAAAACCAGACGAGGAACGCGAGAAATCGACAATAGATGGGTAGTTCCATACAACCTCTATTTATTACTCAAGTACAATTGCCATATCAATGTTGAGATATGTGCTTCAATAAAAAGTGTTAAATATCTTTTCAAATATGCATAAAAAGGACATGACTGTGCCAATATCAAGCTTGATACATTAAACTGGAATGAACCAGCCGTGTACCTAGATTGTCGGTATATAAGCGACCCTGAGGGCATGTGGATAATCATAAAAAATAAAATTCATGATGCTTCACATACCATTAAAAGGCTTGCTGTTCACCTTGAAAACTTGCAGCAAGTGTTTTTCGAAGATGGTAATCAGGATATGGTTATTTCGGACTCAAAAGCCTCTACTCTGCAGGCTTATTTTGAGCTAAACAAAGTTGACGCTTCCGCCTGTCAGTATTTGTACAGTGAAATCCCTGAACACTATGTCTGGGATAGAAAAACTGTACCAGAAGGATGGAAAAAACGACAGGCTCAATTTGGGAAAACAATTGCCCAAATGTATACAGTCTCTTTAACAGATGGTGAGCTGTATTACCTAAGACTCCTGTTACTTCACGTAAGAGGAGCAAAGTCTTATGCTGAATTAAGGACTGTCAATGGAGTCGTACATGACACATATAAAAATGCGTGCATTGATCTTCATCTTTTGGAAGACGATTCCCAATGGGAAGACGGTATAACTGATGCAATCGCTTTCCAAATGCCCTACCAACTTCGCAAACTATTTGATATAATTTGTGAATATGAGGAACCAGCTAAACCACTGTCATTATGGCAAAAATATAAAACCGAATTCATGGAGGATTACACCAGGCGGTATACTCCAGAAATTGCTGAGCAACTGGCTCTTTGTGATATTAATTATGTGCTCTTAGTCTTAAGCAATAAAAAGTCCTGTGCTGACTACGGATTGCCAACTCCAGTAAATGTTCCAGATGAAATACTGGACCAACTGAATTATACTGTAATAAAGCAGGAGGCTCAGCAATTGAAAGCTTGTTAGGGTCTGCGGAACGCACCAAATATATGAGGTAGAGAGGTGCGTTCGCAGCCATTGTGCAGGCGGAACCTGCTGCTAGTAAAATGGCGCAAGATGCGAACTCTGTTATCCCGCAGAGTCGCCAAAATAAACACCGCAATGCGCTGTAGCAATATGTGCGAACTGTTATTTCACAGAGCCGCTAGAAGGAGTGCCGCAGTGCTATATGGCGATGTGTGCGAACTCACTAAACACAACTGAGTCGCAAAATAAACACGCTAGGGCGCTGTCTAGCGTTGAAAGCGAACCCTGTTACGTCACAGAGCCGCTGAGAAAAAGTTCTGTGTCCTGTCAGGCACCCAGGTACACAGTTAAGTGCTAAGCGAACATAGAACGTGATCATGCGCTAATGTCCTCGCGGGAGTCACCCGCAATCTGTGGTGTCTGAACGCCAGACCCTGAATACGGCAATCAAACTCCTCACCGGTTATGCCGGTAATCTAGGGCGTCTAGGACACCGACCCTGACCAGCTAGCATACCAAACTCCTCACCGATTAAGTCGGTATTCTAGGGGCTTATTTCAGCCGGGCCCTAACCACACACACGCATGACCACACTGGCGCAAAGCATATTATGGTTGATACTAGCGCATGGCGGCTCAGCATTGCCACTCTTTTATAATAACAGCTACAGGACCTGCCAGAAACAAGGACCAATGAAACTTGTTCCAGAACACCAGTAGTCACAGGACCTTCCTGGCAGACCAATAGGAGCTGCTGAAGTACCTGAGCATGTGACCCTGATCTCCAATGAGAGATCTAACCCTGGGCATGCTCAGAAGGGAAAAACAAGGACTTTGTCCTAAAGACGTCTGCTCGCAGCTAACCAGTACTGGCCACAACAGCAGAGTCTGGAGGAGCAGCAGTAATCCTCTGCACACTGCCAGACTGGGCGAGATGCTGGGACCGACGTCTAAGCTGAGCAGAGTCCACTGCGGCCGGAGACGAGTGGGAGACCGCAGCCGGAATGGCTCGAGATTCCCCTTTAGGGGAAATCGACCCCTAACATTACCCCCCCCTCCTGGGGCCCCCCTTCTCTGGGCCTCGCTGCGTTCAAAAGCAGCGATGAGCTGCAGAGCGTGAACGTGCTCGGCAGGCTCCCAGGACCTATCCTCAGGCCCATAACCCCTCCAATCCACCAAATAAAATCTTTTGCCCCGTACCAACTTACACCCTACGATGGCGTTCACCTCATGGTCATCCGTAGATGAACCCGATGTCCCGGCACATGACTCGGAAAACCGGGACATGAGCACGGGTTTCAAGAGGGATACGTGAAAAGTGTCGGAGATACCCAGGCGTGGTGGATGTCACGCTGTCTCTGTATACAGGAGAACCGGGGTCTATGCTGACCCTAAGCTGGGGTCCTGGCTAATCCCTCTACCTGGAGGTACTGTTGATGGTACAGAGGTCCAGGCCGCCAGCGTAAACCCTATCTCCTGTGAATCCCTAACCACTGTAATCTAGTCCTGAGAAGGACCCTGATTACCACCACAGGGATCAGGAAGGTATCTGCCTTCACACACAGTATAAGACAAACGAGACAGTACAAGGGGTAAAATAAAGAACACCTTGCATACAAAACTACCAATACAGAGGGAACACAAACGGGTAGGGAGATAACTAATAAAGCGAGGAGAGGAGAAAACCACAACAGGTATTCTTAGCTTAGACTTCTCAATACGATCCGCTCTGCTGGTCTGCATGAATGCTTTCACCGACACTTCCCCAGCAGACAGGCAGGTATAAGAAGGAAACCAATTAACAAAACATTAATTGCAGCTGAGCGAGGCTGGTCAGTCCAGCACAGAGAGAGAAAGAATTAACCCCCTCAGTGCCGAAAAACACCCAGCACCAGAAACTCAGCTGTGCGAAGTCAGGGTGTGCAATCGCGACGATCTTCGCAGCGACACACCCGTGACAGTGGAAGAGCCAAACGGTATACCACAGGGTTAAAATGCTCGAGGACCTTGAAAGGACCCAGGTAGCGGGGTGCCAACTTAGTGGACTCAACTCTCAGCCTAATGTTATGGGCGGAGAGCCACACCAAGTCCCCAGGAGCAAATGTTGGAGCGGGGCGCCGATGTGCGTCGGCGGAGGACCTTATCATCTCCTTGGACGCCTGAATGGCATCCTGGGTACGGTCCCAAATGTCCCGTGCCTCCACAGCCCAGTCTGCCACCCTGGAGTCGGCGGAAGACACGGGCATGGGCACCGGAACCCGCGGATGCTGACCGTAGTTCAGGAGGAATGGAGTCTGTCCGGTGGAGTCAGCCACAGCATTGTTTAGTGCAAACTCAGCCCATGGTAGCAAGGATGCCCAGTCATCCTGCCTGGCTGAGACAAAATGTCATAGATAGGTGACCAAGGTCTGGTTGGCCCTCTCTACCAACCCATTCGTCTCAGGATGGTACGCTGAAGAGAGATTTAACTCAATACTGAGTAGACGACAAAGCTCTCTCCAGAACCGAGACGCAAACTGGGGACCTTGGTCACTGACAATTTTGTCCGGCATGCCGTGTAAACGGAAGATGTGCCTAACGAACAATGCTGCCAGAGCCCGTGCAGAAGGTAACCGTGGTAGCGGCACCAGATGCACCATATTGGAGAAATGGTCGGTGATTACCAAAATGATGGTGCAACCCCGAGACTTGGGCAAGCCCACCACAAAATCCATCCCAACCATCTCCCAGGGCCTGTCTGCCACCGGCAAAGGGTAAAGTAACCCAGCTGGCCGTTGTCGTGGAGACTTATTCTTGGCGCAGGAGACACACGCCCGAACATAGTCCCCAACATCACGGACCATATGCGGCCACCAGTATGTCCTCGCCAGCAATTCAGATGTCCTCTTTGCCCCAAAGTGTCCACCCACCCTGGACGAATTTGCCCAAGAGAGTACCTCCGGTCGCAAATTGGTAGGCACAAAAGTCTTGCCCGGGGGCACAGACTCTAGCGAAACCGGAGCCACTGTTCTCAGGCTCTCTGTGGGAACAATAAGCCGAGGCTCCTCCACCTTCTCCTCAGAGGACACCACAGAGCGAGAGAGAGCGTCGGCACGAATGTTCTTCTCTCCCGAGAGGAAATGGAGTGTGAATTTAAACCGGGAGAAGAACAATGACCATCTGGCCTGGCGAGAGTTAAGCCGCTGGGCTGTCTGCAGATACACCAAATTTTTGTGGTCGGTGAAGACTTGGAAGGGAAAGCGGGCCCCCTCCAACAGATGTCTCCACTGAGAGAAGGCCAACTTCATGGCTAGCAACTCCCTATCCCCGATGGAATAATTCCTCTCCGCTGATGTGAAGGTCTTAGAGAAGAAGAAGCAAGGATGCTTCCGACCTTGAGCATCCTTTTGGAAGAGGACTGTTCCAGCACCAACGGATGAGGCATCCACCTCCAATAAAAATGGCTTATCAACATTGGGGCGATGTAGGATGGGAGCGCTAGCAAAATGAGACTTAATCATAGAATCATAGAATGGTAGAGTTGGAAGGGACCTCCTGGGCCTTCTGGTCCAACCCCCTGCTCAAAGCAGGATTCTCTAAATCATCCCAGACAGATGTCTATCCAGCCTCTGTTTGAAGACTTCCATTGAAGGAGAACTCACCACCTCTTGTGGCAGCCTGTTCCACTCATTGATCACCCTAACTGTCAAAAAGTTTTTTCTAATATCTAATCTGTGTCTCCTCCCATTCAGTTTCATCCCATTGCTTAATAGAAGTGAAAGCCTTGGAGACCTCTTCCGACCACAATTTGGGATTTGCTCCCTTCTTGGTGTTGACTACCAAGGGAGCTACCAAGGTAGAGAAATGGGGAATGAACTGGCGATAGTAATTAATGAACCCCATAAAGCGCTGCACCGCTTTAAGAGAGTGGGGTTCCTGCCAGTCCATCACAGCCTGTAGTTTGGCCGGATCCATAGCCAATCCCTGGGTTGAGATGATATAACCAAGGAAAGGTAAAGACTCCAGCTCAAACATACATTTCTCTAACTTAGCATAAAGGGAATTAGCCCGTAAGAGGTCGAAGACTCTGCAGACATCTCTCCGGTGGGAGTCAATATCTGGAGAGAAGATGAGTATATCATCCAGATAGACTACGACCGAGATGGAGAGCATATCCCGGAAGATGTCATTGACAAAGTCTTGGAAAACGTCTGGGGCATTACAGAGCCCAAAGGGCATCACCAGATATTCGTAATGCCCATCCCTGGTATTAAAAGCCGTCTTCCATTCGTCCCCTTCACGGATGCAAATCAGGTTATAAGCACCGCACAGATCTAGTTTAGTGAATACCCTTGCTCCCTGAAGCCTATCAAAGAGCTCAGAAATCAGGGGCAACGGGTACTTGTTTTTAACGGTGATGGCGTTAAGACCCCTGTAATCAATACACGGACGTAATTCTCCATTCTTCTTCTGCACGAAGAAGAATCCCGCCCCTGCCAGTGACACCGACTTCCTAATAAACCCTCTTGCCAGGTTCTCCTGAATATATTGCGACATGGCCTCTGTCTCAGGAAGAGAGAGGGGATAGACCCTTACCCGAGGAGGTTCTGCGCCAGGCAAGAGGTCTATAGGACAGTCATAGGGGCGATGAGGTGGAAGAGTCTCCGCAGCCTTCTTGGAGAACACGTCTGCATATGACCAGTAGCACTTGGGAAGTGGAGTAAGATCTGCGGGTAAGTCAGTAGTGGTAACCTGAACGAAACTCCTGACACATCTGCCTCTACATGCATCACTCCAACCCAGTATCCTACCCGAAGTCCACTCTATATGTGGGGAGTGGAAACGGAGCCAAGGTATACCTAGTAGGATCTCGTCTATTCCCTCGGGAAGGACGAGTAGGGAAATAAGTTCCTGATGGGAAGGAGATACAAACAATGCAAGTGGAACAGTCTGGTGTGTAATTTGTGAGGGCAATGTCGACCCATTCACTACCCGGACAGTCACTGATTTGTCAACCGCCACCAGAGGTATTGCGTGACGGCAAGAAAAGTTAGAGGACATGAAGTTCCCCTCTGCTCCTGAGTCCACGCAAAGGTCGGCGGTGAGAGTGGAAGTGCCTACAGTGATTGTCCCTTTAAGTGTCATCTTGGAGGAAAATGCCGCTGTCTCTAGTGAGCCTCCTCCCAGGGTCACAAGACGCGATCGCCTCTGCGATCACTGTGGACATCTGTTAGTATAGTGTCCTGCCTGCTGGCAAAAATTACAGACCACCGTTGCTCGAGCGGTCCGGGACTTAGTGTCATGTGTGCATTGCCACGAAGATCGTCGCGGTTGCACATTTTGACTTCTCACAGCTGAGTTGCTGTTTCTTTGTGTTTGGCAGCTAGGGAGTTAATTCTGTCTGTGCTCGGTGCTGGGACTGGGTGCAGTTTCTCCCGGCTGCAATTGATTATTTGTTGATTGGTTTCCTTTAAGTTTCTGGTTGTCTGCTTTGGGAGTTGCCAGTGAAACCCTTCATGCAGACCACAGATAGGAATGAATCTGTATAGACTCTAGTTGAGAGAGCTCCTTAGTTGTTTTAAGCTTAACTTGCTTAGAGTTTATTTCCCAGACCATTTATGTTCCTTCGGTGTTTGAGTGTGTATGCAAGAGAGTGCTATCCTGTCTGTCTTATATGTCTAATCTGTATATTTAGCTGAGATCAGCCCCTATCCCTTTGGTGGTAATCAGGATCCTTCTTAGGACTGATTACAGGGTTTAGGGTCTGACAGGAGACAGGGTTAGGCTGGAGACTTGGACCTCTGAACCATTATCAGTACCTCCAAGGTAAGGGATTAGTTAGGACCCCAGTGTAGGGTCAGGTTAGACCCGGTCCTCCTCTTTCCTGTTACAGCTCATCAAGTCCTCAAGATTAACCCTGAGTTCAACGGATATCGTTTCTGCACATCTAGTCCTCAAGATTAACCCTAAGTTCTGCTGATATTGTGTCAGGTAAATCTATTTTATACTTACATTCTGATGTTGCTAAACTATATGTTGTATAGAGTGTGGTTCCTATATAAATAGTTTACTGACATTGTAGTCATATCATTAGACAGCGTGACATTTTCACTGGCCATAAAAAATTATCTCTAGTTACCATGGATCCAGTAGCCCAGCTGGCTCTGCAGTTGCAGGGATTATCCATGGAGCTGACGGACATTAAGTCCAAAGTTTTGTCTCCCCTGGAGCAAACCAGAGTTGAACCTAAAGTAGCTCTTCCAGATAGGTTCACTGGTGGGCGAGACAAATTTTTTACCTTCCGGGAGGCATGTAAATTATATTTTCGGCTTCGGCCGCGATCATCAGGGAGTGATGAGCAGAGAGTGGGAATTGTTATCTCACTTCTTCAAGGGGACCCTCAATCCTGGGCATTTTCCCTTCCTCCGGGATCCCCGGCTCTACAGTCTGTAGATCAATTTTTTACTGCTCTGGGATTGGTATATGATGACCCAGATCGGGTCTCTCTTGCTGAGACAAAATTACGTAAGATACAGCAGGGAGATCATCCGGCAGAGGAATTTGCTTCTGAGTTTCGTAGATGGGCCACAGATACTCAGTGGAATGACCCAGCTCTTAGGAGCCAGTTTTGTCATGGGCTTTCTGACAAATTAAAAGACGTTTTGGCTCAGTATGAGTCTCCTCCTTCTCTGGAGGCTGCTATGGCTCTAGCTATCCGTACTGATAGACGGCTTCGGGAGAGGGGTGAGGTAACCCCACTCCCTGTTGTTTCTCCACCTACCACTAAAGTCCCTTATGTTGAGGTTCCCCTTGTCTGTTCGGATGAGCCTATGCAGTTGGGAGGGACATCTTTTCGTAGTAGGGGATTGGCGGCACGCCGCAGGACTAGAAGGTGTTTTTTCTGCGGGAAAGAGGGACATTTTGTTGGAGAATGTCCATCCCGTGTCTTGTTAAGTAAAAAGTCGCCGGAAAACTGCTAATCCCAGGTTGTGTGGTGGATGACAACCTGGGAGTATGTATTTCATCCGCCGGTTCTTCTCAGTTCCTTGTACCAGTGGAGGTGGTGTTTGGTACTAGAGTGAAGAGATTGTCTGTGTGTAGCCCTGGTACACAATACCAGGAGGATGAGTGGAGAGGTAACAGTTAAGGGCTCTTCATAACATCACGTACACTTCGGACACACCCAGCAGGGGTGTGGAGGGGAGTGAATCTTTCAGTCAGTTTCCTGTCCTTGGACAGAGTAGACGTGTCCAGTCTGAGCCTGTTAGCAGTTCAGAAAGTGGAGGCTAGTACAGGTGGCCTAGTTCACCTCAGCCTAGTCAGAGCTGTGCCCCACTGGAAGACAGACTGAGATATCTATTAAGAGTTGAGCAAATCGAAGGGCAAAGTGGAAGAGAGCAGAGAAGTGCCATAGGTATAGGATACCTGCACATTGCTACCGGTCACTGGAGACCGAAGGATCACTATAGCTTCAAGCATAGTGGTAAGAAGACCAGAGGCTTACCGGACCTTAGGTCGTGGCAAGCAGCCCTGAAGAGTCAGTACGTAACTGGGGTCAGAGGGAGTGAGGACCTTGAGTCAGTGCACGACAAGATAGGAATTCAGCTTTCTCACAGGAAGGCTCCAACCACAAAAACTGACCGGGCAGAACAGCTTTGGAATAGCTGGAGTTATAGAGGGAACTACGCTTCAAGCTGGTTGGACTCATCAACATTGGACAGTAAAGGAGGCCCCTGACTTGCTTAACTGTTGCCTCAAAGCTCATCCTCCATCAACCCCATCAGCCTCCCTGGGACCTGCCTTACCATCTTACAAGTAAAGGTATGGAAAGACGCTGACCGTGTGAGACTGAGTTATTTACTTGCATGCCTGCACAACCCTGCTTTAACTACCGACCTGAGGAAGAGTCCCACCTGTAGGGACCCGACATCTAGCTGCCTCGCCATCCCCTCAGAGATCTACAGCAGCGCTGGTACAAATTACCAGAAGACTACAGGTGGCGTCACGAACTGTAAATATATCTATCCCCTGTAAATATTCCCCCAACATACGCCAGACCGCTAGGGCCACAGACCGAGCCACCGCTACCTGTGACAATCCCATAGACTTCTACGGGCTCGGCTCTGAGTACCCCATTGCCCTGGTAACCCACAATTGTGGTGGCGGGTCGACACAAAACTTTGGCGTCACGAACAGGATTCGAAACTTGCAGCATTGCGAGCCCTGTGTGCCTGTGGAGTGTTTTGGCGAAAAAGACTGTTGCTGTTGTTTGGCGCCAAATACCGCCATATTTGCCGCCAGATTCGCGCCCTAAGGCGCTGGAGAAGAAGGTGGGCGTACCTGAAAGAGCGCGCAGAGTCTTGGACACACCCCTGGCTCTGACTCATCGGCAGGTCCTGCAACAGGAAGTGAACGCTCTGACATCAGAGCGCCTGCGACGAAGGTCCTGTTCCCACTGCGGTGCCTGTGAAGAAGCAGCATCTGAAACCGGTAGGCTCCGTTTAACCAAGGGGGCGCTAAGATGTCACAACAACCGGCTGACAGTGCGGCCCAGCCGGAGTCCCCAATCCCGCACCGTCTGGTATTGTAGCGCCAGATGGAGGCGCAGGCCCTGCACCCAGTCCGGTAGTCCCGATCATGCCACTAACGCTCCCATATATGCCTGGGGCGAAATGGCTTCCCCAGTACAGCGGTGAGCCAGGCACATTAGCAGGCTTCAAGCGGAAGTTATGCAGCATCCTAGAAATGTACTCCATGCCTGAGAGACAAAAAGCTGCTGTGCTAATAGGGCAGCTAACTGGCGCTGCCGAGAGGGAAGTGGAGACTTGGGATACCGTTGATCAGGAGTCGGTACCTGCGATCTTCCTTAAGCTGCATGCTATATTTGAAGACCGCACAGAAACGGATCTCCGGATGGCCTTCTATCACTGTTCACAACAGCCAGGTGACAGCATCCGGGACTATGCTTGCCGACTACAAGGAGCCCTGAGAGCTCTTAAGCAGGTTAATAATTTAAATGCTATTGATGAGAATAAAATGCTGAAAGAGCAATTTATACAGGGATTGAGATCCCAAGAGGAACGCAGAACTGTAAACTGGTGGTCCTTAGACCATCCGGATGCTACCTTTGATGCCCTAAAGGACATGGCAATAAAAGGGCTGCGGCCCCTGGGCAAACTTGAGGTGGCAACCCAACATCATCAGGCTGAAGTCACTCTGGAACCGGCAGTAACCCCCTTTTCCCCGCTAGTGGCTGAAGCCAAAGCGCAGGTGACACCTCCTAGTGAATTGGACTGTCTGCGCTCAGAGGTGCGCCAGCTGACTAAAAATCTGGCTGCTGTGATGAGTGCCCTGCAACTGCGGAAAGAGGAGGAAGGAAAGATCTTGTTAGCTGACTGCCCAGAAGACGTCCCGTGGATGCACCGGAGAAGAAAGAAGACGTCGCCCCCCGGAGGAGGACAACGCCACCCCCAGGAGCGACCTCTGATCAACACCCTCCTCGTCGAGAGATCATCTGTTATCGATGCAACCGGAAAGGTCATATGTCTCCACAGTGTCCTTTAAACGGGCAGAACCTGGGTCTAAGGGCCAACACCCAGGAGAATACCCGTCAGGCCCCATAGACTGGAACCGCAGGTATGTGGGTGGGCGACCCTACCTGTCTATTATTCTAGATGGTATTGCTGTTCCAGCATTGTTAGACACTGGGTCGCAGGTGACCCTAATACCTGATGCCCTATATACCAAGTACTGGTCAATGGACAGTCTTAAACCTCCGAGCCTTGACTTTACCGTATATGCTTCTAATGGTCTTCCTGTAGAAGTACTCGGAACAAAATGTGTAGATGTAAAGGTGGGCAGAGAGGAGTTGAAAGACCAGGGGCTTCTGGTAGTAAAGACTGTAAATGAGGAGAACGGTTTAAATATAATTTTGGGTACTAACATTATCGGTAATTGTTTGGGAGAAGTTGTGTTCTTACTCCAACAGCTCGCTGAGATTGCCCGACCAAGGCAGAGAGAAGTAATCCAAAGAGAGATCCGGGCCCTGGTGTGTCAGCAGCAAGCGAAGCTTACAGACGGCGAAATTGGTAATGTACGGGTCACTGACTCGGATCCTATTGTGATACCCCCAATGAGTGAAATGATCATTTGGTGCAGGGCAGCCATAGGTCTGAGAGGACAGAATTACCAAGCTGTAGTAGAACCCCACCATTCAGAACATAGACCTACACTTATGACTGCTAGAGGAGTAGTAGAAGTGGTGAATGGAAGAGTACCGGTACGGCTTCTCAATTGGGGAGATGATGAGGTAAACTTACCCCGTTATGCAACCATTGCTAAACTTCATGCTGTCGACAATAATTCTATTCTCCCGGCTGAGTCCTTAGACTCCTGTCAAATAGCGGAGGACAATGACCCAGCAACTCAGGTGGCGGAATGGTGTCAGCAACTCCATGTTGGGACGGACACCACTCCCGCTCACCAGAAGCAAGGGGTATTACGGGTGGTGCAAGAGTACGCCCAAGTGTTTAGCAAAAATCCACTTGATTTTGGGATAATTAAGGGAGTACAACATCATATCCCTACAGGCAGTCATCCTCCCATCAAAGAGCGGTATAGGCCCATACCTCCAGCTCATTATCAGAAGGCTAAAGAAATGTTGAATGATATGAAGAAAGCCGGGGTGATAAGGGATAGTTGTAGCCCCTGGGCAGCCCCTTTAGTTCTGGTTAAAAAGAAAGATGGTAGTATGAGAATGTGTGTGGATTACAGGCAGGTGAACCGCATAACACACAAGGATGCATACCCGTTACCACGTATAGAGGAATCATTAGCTGCTCTGAAAACGGCTAACTACTTTTCTACCCTCGATCTGACTAGTGGATACTGGCAAGTGGCTGTGGCTGAGGAGGATCGTGAGAAAACGGCTTTCACCACCCCAATGGGGCTCTGTGAGTTCGACAGAATGCCGTTTGGGCTCAGTAGTGCCCCAGGAACATTTCAGAGAGTGATGGAAAACTGTCTGGGACATCTCAATTTTGAAACCGTGCTGCTATACCTAGACGACGTCATCGTGTATTCCAAGACATATGAGGACCATCTGAAGCACCTGGCAGAAGTATTTGAATCCCTGTCCAGGTACGGGATGAAATTAAAACCCTCAAAATGCCATCTACTCAAACAGAAGGTACAATACTTGGGGCACATCGTCAGTTCGGAAGGAGTAGCGCCGAACCCAGAGAAAGTCACTGCCATCCAGAAGTGGCCGGAGCCGAAGAACCTTAAGGAAGTGCGACAGTTCCTGGGACTAACGGGTTACTACAGGAGATTCGTGAAAGATTACACGAAGAAGGCAGCTCCTTTACAGGACCTCCTAGTAGGACAATCCCTAAAGAGCAGAAACCCTCCCTTTAATTGGGGTAAAGAACAGGCTGAAGCATTCCAAAACATGAAAGAGATCCTTACAGGTGATGAGATCTTAACCTATCCTGATTACAGCCAACCGTTCCTGTTGTACACCGACGCCAGTAATGAAGGGTTGGGAGCAGTTCTCAGTCAGAAGCAGAATGGCCAAGAAAAAGTCATCGCATATGCCAGCAGAAAACTCAGGCCAACTGAGAGGAATCCGGAAAATTATAGCAGCTTCAAGCTGGAGTTTCTGGCGCTGGTCTGGGCCATTACTGAAAGATTTAAGCACTATCTGGCCTCCAATCGGTTCACTGCGTTTACAGATAACAACCCCTTAACGCACCTGGAAACCGCCAAGCTGGGTGCCATGGAGCAGCGTTGGATGGCTCGGTTGTCCAATTACCAGTTTACTATCAAGTACCGGGCAGGTCGAAAGAATGCTAATGCCGACGCATTGTCCCGAATGCCGCATGACTCTGACATGGAAGAAGAATCGGACGACCTGGAAGAAATTGAGCTCCCTGCGTTCCATCGAAATGGGGTAGTCCACGAGCATCGAGTCCACAGAAAGCAGTATGGTGCAACATTAAATCCTTTACCCCATCACAGCTGGAAAGAGACTCAGGACAGTGATCCAGTGGTCAGCCGCATCAAGGAGTTGTTAAGACAGGAAGGCTCCTCTTTGGAAAAGGATGCACCTATGTCAGCCAAGCTCCTGTGGAACGAGAAAAGCAGGTTGTTCCTATACCGTGAGAAGTTGTGCAGGAGATACGTCAATCCCAGAACCCATGAGATGGTCTGGCAAATAGTGGTCCCCAAGGCAGACGTCCCAATGGTGTTGGAAGCATACCACGATCAAGCAGGACACTTTGGCTGGAGAAAGCTGGAGACCCTGTTGAGATGCCGGTTCTACTGGGTAGGGATGCGCAGCTCCATCGAGAGGTGGTGTCGGAACTGTGGACCCTGTGGTCTCAGAAGAAAGGACTACGGTAGTCAGAAGGCACCCCTGCAACCTATCCGGACGACTCGTCCCCTGGAGATTGTGGCCCTGGACCACGTCAAACTGTCGCCAAGTAGATCGGGATACTCATACGCCTTGACCATGGTGGACCATTACTCCAGATTTCTGGTGGTTGTTCCAGTTAAGGATCAGACCGCAGTGACGGCCGCGAAAACCTTTCAAGCAAGTTTCTGCAGACCGCATGGGTATCCGGAGCAAGTATTAACCGATCAGGGACCTGCTTTCGAAGCTGATTTATTCAAGGAATTCTGTCACATGTACGGGTGCAAGAAAATTAGAACAACACCATATCACCCTCAAACCAACGGTCTTTGTGAAAAAATGAACCATATTGTCCTTGACTTGTTGAGATCCATACCGTTGGAAGACAGGAATCGATGGCCGGACTTACTACCTGATTTGGTTGATTTGTATAACCATATACCTGTAAGTTCAACTAACTGCACTCCAGCCTATCTTATGAGAGCAAGGCCAGGAAGACTACCAATGGATTTAGAACTTGGAGTGGTAGAACCGGAGGCAGACGACGCCGTTGAAAACTGGGACATAAATCGGCAAGAGCAGTACAGAAGAGTGCAAATCTGCGTGGAGGAAAGTCTCAACAAGGCACGGGAGAAACAGGAAGATATTTACAACAGAAATGCTCCTGCCAAGCCTTTGATGCCTGGAGAGGTAGTATTAAAAAGAAAAAGGAAGATGCACAAATTGGATAACCAGTGGGAGCAAGAACCCTACGTCGTACAAGATTCTAAATATGACAACAGAAAAGTTTGTATCGTCAGTAAGGACGGAGGAAGAACAATAACCACTGTGTCCAGAGACCATTTGAAATTGTGTCCAGAACCTTTAAAGCGTTGTGAAAAGAACCCTGTCATCAATCAAAAAGAAAGGAAAGAAGAGGTCATACACACCGATCTGGGAGATTTTCCTGCGGATTGGCCTAGACTGGGAGATGCTGTAATAGTTCCAGTGTTGCAGTTTTATCAGCCACAAGAGGAAGTTCTACCTCCAGTTGTGCCTGTGGTGCCAGTTGAGCCCGTTCAGGAGTTACCCATTCCAGCAACACCTCAACCTACGGAATCTCAAGAAGGATCATCAGAAGCAGCGCCCCATACTATGGGATCCCCTGGTGAAGCTGACTCACACCGCCCAGCTATCAGTACGCTTGCCAGATCCATAGAAAGATTGAGGCAGTTCTATAGTTTGCCGTTACGCAGTGCAGACAGATCGCAACTTGATATACCTGAAGCTACACCACGTAGATCAGAGCGAATCACAAAAGGGAAGTTACCCATTAGATATCAGCAGTGATTATAACGAATTGATGTGAATATTGTAAAAAGTCTATATATATATATATGTGTTTTTCCCTATTATGTCTTATAATGGACTCAGAGGCTGAGGACTGAGCCAGCCCAAAAACTGTATCCTGTAAATAGTTGCACTAAGGTGCCTTTTAATGGTTTCACACGAAGCCTTGACTTACCTCTGAACATAAAACCCGTGTGGTGAGGCACTGAGTGAGGTCTGCATTCGGATGTCCTGCAGCCCACCCAGGACCCACGTTGAAGGTTTGGTGCGGGTCCTTCACAAGCATATTGTCTATTTATATGAAAATGTTATTTAATATTTGTATTTTTCTATAATGTTATTGTTTGCAACGTTCAAGACATCCTTACCTCCCGGATGGGACGAATTAATGTTTAATGTTCAATGTTTAATGCATAAACAAATTGTCTCTTTATATTTTACAGCCCGGGAGTGCTGTCGTTTACCATGGGGGAATGTGTAGCCCTGGTACACAATACCAGGAGGATGAGTGGAGAGGTAACAGTTAAGGGCTCTTCATAACATCACGTACACTTCGGACACACCCAGCAGGGGTGTGGAGGGAAGTGAATCTTTCAGTCAGTTTCCTGTCCTTGGACAGAGTAGACGTGTCCAGTCTGAGCCTGTTAGCAGTTCAGAAAGTGGAGGCTAGTACAGGTGGCCTAGTTCACCTCAGCCTAGTCAGAGCTGTGCCCCACTGGAAGACAGACTGAGATATCTATTAAGAGTTGAGCAAATCGAAGGGCAAAGTGGAAGAGAGCAGAGAAGTGCCATAGGTATAGGATACCTGCACATTGCTACCGGTCACTGGAGACCGAAGGATCACTATAGCTTCAAGCATAGTGGTAAGAAGACCAGAGGCTTACCGGACCTTAGGTCGTGGCAAGCAGCCCTGAAGAGTCAGTACGTAACTGGGGTCAGAGGGAGTGAGGACCTTGAGTCAGTGCACGACAAGATAGGAATTCAGCTTTCTCACAGGAAGGCTCCAACCACAAAAACTGACCGGGCAGAACAGCTTTGGAATAGCTGGAGTTATAGAGGGAACTACGCTTCAAGCTGGTTGGACTCATCAACATTGGACAGTAAAGGAGGCCCTGACTTGCTTAACTGTTGCCTCAAAGCTCATCCTCCATCAACCCCATCAGCCTCCCTGGGACCTGCCTTACCATCTTACAAGTAAAGGTATGGAAAGACGCTGACCGTGTGAGACTGAGTTATTTACTTGCATGCCTGCACAACCCTGCTTTAACTACCGACCTGAGGGAAGAGTCCCACCTGTAGGGGACCCGACATCTAGCTGCCTCGCCATCCCCTCAGAGATCTACAGCAGCGCTGGTACAAATTACCAGAAGACTACAGGTGGCGTCACGAACTGTAAATATATCTATCCCCTGTAAATATTCCCCCAACATACGCCAGACCGCTAGGGCCACAGACCGAGCCACCGCTACCTGTGACAATCCCATAGACTTCTACGGGCTCGGCTCTGAGTACCCCATTGCCCTGGTAACCCACAATTGTGGTGGCGGGTCGACACATCTGTTCTTCTGGATAGTGGTTCCGGCGCCAATCTGGTTGACGCTCAGTTTGCTCAGGCTCAAGGTATGCATCTGAGTGTATTGGTCAAACCGATCCCTATTTTTTCCATTGACGCCAGGCCTCTCGGCCAAGGTAGCTTTGTTCATGAGGTTCATAACATTGACCTTCGGGTAGGGGCAATACATAGGGAACAATTATCTTGTTATGTGTTGGAGGGTCTACCTACTCCCATTGTGTTGGGACTTCCTTGGCTGGTTAAACATAACCCTGTAATTAATTGGCAGTCCAGAGAGTGGGGTGAGTTTTGCAAAAGCAACTGCATGAACACAGTCATCAGTGCGGTCGTACCTAGTACATTGCCTCCTTTTTTGGAGGATTTTGGGGATGTTTTTTCTGAGGAGGGGTGTCGGGAGTTGCCTCCTCATCGTGTGTATGACTGCTCTATTAATCTTCTTCCTGATGCTAAGTTACCTAAAGCTAGGTTGTATAATCTTTCTGGTCCTGAAAGACAGGCTATGAAAGATTATATTTCCGAAAGTCTGGCCAAAGGGCATATTAGACCTTCATCTTCCCCTGTAGCCGCGGGGTTCTTCTTTGTGAAGAAAAAAGATGGAGGCCTACGCCCTTGCTTGGATTTCCGCGAACTTAATCGGATTACTGTTCGAGATCCGTATCCACTCCCTCTTATTCCTGATCTCTTCAATCAAATTGTTGGCGCCAAATGGTTCTCTAAATTGGATCTCAGGGGGGCGTATAATCTGATTAGAATAAAAGAGGGGGATGAGTGGAAAACGGCGTTTAACACGCCGGAGGGACATTATGAAAACCTGGTTATGCCTTTTGGTCTGACTACGCCACCAGCAGTATTCCAACATTTTGTTAATGACATTTTTCGTCACCTTGTGGGGGTGTTTGTGGTTGTATATTTGGATGACATTTTAATTTACTCACCAGATCTTGTGTCTCACCAGGAGCATGTGAGACAGGTGTTGCAGATCTTGCGAGACAATAAACTATACGCCAAACTGGAGAAGTGTGTTTTTGCCGTACAGGAACTTCAGTTTTTGGGTTTTTTGGTGTCAGCCTCCGGTTTCCGTATGGACCCTGAAAAGGTGAGAGCAGTGCTTGAATGGGATCAGCCAGGGGATCTTAAGGCTCTGCAGCGTTTTTTGGGGTTTGCTAATTACTACCGGAAATTTATTTGTAATTTCTCGTCTGTCGTCAAACCTCTCACTGACATGACGAGAAAAGGGACGGATTTTTCTAGGTGGTCGGACAAAGCTTGCCAAGCCTTTTCCTCTTTAAAGAGATGTTTTGCTTCGGCACCCGTTCTCATCCAACCAGATGTATCTCAGCCGTTCATTGTGGAGGTGGACGCGTCTGACGTAGGGGTGGGTGCTATATTGTCCCAGGGTCCGTCCCCTAGTAAATGGCATCCGTGCGCTTTCTTTTCTAAGAAATTGTCGTCCGCAGAAAGGAATTATGATATCGGCAATAGGGAACTTTTGGCCATTAAATTGGCTTTTGAAGAATGGCGTCACTTTTTGGAGGGGGCAGTCCACCCGGTCACCGTTATTACTGATCACAAGAACCTGCTGTATTTAGAATCCGCTAAGCGTCTGAATTCCAGACAAGCTCGATGGTCGTTGTTTTTTACCAGGTTTAATTTTGTCGTCACTTATCGTCCGGGGTCTAAGAATGTAAAGGCTGATGCTTTGTCTCGCAGTTTCCCAGGGGCCGGGAAAACGGATGACCCGGTTCCTATCCTTCAGGAGGGGGTGGTAGTGTCGGCTGTATGTTCTGAACTTGAGGAGGAGGTGTTAGAGGCTCAGGGGGACGCCCCTGCAGGACCTCCAGGGAGACTGTTTGTCCCGAATCAGTTGAGACAAAAGGTTATTGAGGCACATCATAATTCTGCTTTAGCAGGACATCCAGGGTGTAAGGCTACTTTAGATCTCCTTTCTCGCCGATTTTGGTGGCCTAACGCTAATAAAGATGTTATAACTTTTGTCGCGTCCTGTGGGGTTTGTGCTCGCTCTAAAACTCCTCATACCCGTCCATCTGGGACCCTTTTACCCTTGAAACTTCCGGAGCGTCCATGGACTCATTTATCTATGGACTTCATCACGGACCTTCCTCAGTCGTCAGGGAAGACTGTCATACTGGTGGTTGTTGACAGGTTCAGTAAGATGGCACATTTCATTGCTCTTCCTGCCCTCCCTAATGCTAAAACTCTGGCGCAGGTGTTCATTGGGGAGATTGTGAGACTTCATGGGTTGCCTTCTGATGTGGTGTCAGATAGGGGGTCTCAGTTTGTGTCCAAGTTTTGGAGGGCATTTTGTTTACGTCGGGGGATGCAATTGTCATTTTCCTCGGCTTTTCATCTGCAGACCAATGGTCAGACAGAGCGTCTGAATCAAAGCCTAGAGACTTATCTTCGGTGTTTTGTCTCAGAGAACCAGGAGGACTGGTCTTCTTTCTTGCCTCTGGCAGAGTTCGCTCTTAACAACAGGCGGAGCGAGTCCACTGGTAAGTCCCCGTTTTTTGGGGCATATGGTTTTCATCCCCAGTTTTGTACATTCAATGGGGGGGGCCCTTCTGGGGTTCCTGAGGAGGAGCGTTTCTCGTCGTCACTTGCTTCAGTGTGGAGAGGTGTATTGAATAATCTGAGTGCTATGGGGAACCGTTATAAACGTATGGCTGATAGGAGGAGAGTTTCTGGTCCAGATCTTAATGTGAACGATCTGGTATGGTTGTCTACCAGGAATATAAAACTTAAAGTTCCCTCCTGGAAGCTGGGCCCCAGATTCATCGGGCCGTACAGGATCAGTTCCATAATTAATCCTGTGGCATTTCGTCTGGACCTCCCTCCTACGTTTAAAATCCACAATGTGTTCCACAAGTCATTACTTAAGAGGTACGTGGCACCAGTCATACCATCACCTCTACCTCCTCCTCCAGTGGTGGTCAATGGTAACTTGGAGTTTCAAGTGTCAAAGATCATTGACTCACGTCTGAATCGCCGGTCCCTTCAGTACTTGGTGCATTGGAAGGGGTATGGTCCAGAGGAGAGGACGTGGGTTCCTGCGTCTGACATTAACGCAGATCGTTTGGTGCGGACCTTCCACAGAACTCACCCGGGCAAACCTGGCCCTGAGGGTCCGGAGGCCCCTCGTAGAAGGGGGGGTACTGTCATGTGTGCATCGCCACGAAGATCGTCGCGGTTGCACATTCTGACTTCTCACAGCTGAGTTGCTGTTTCTTTGTGTTTGGCAGTTAGGGAGTTAATTCTGTCTGTGCTCAGTTCTGGGACTGGGTGCAGTTTCTCCCGGCTGCAATTAATTATTTGTTGATTGGTTTCCTTTAAATCTCTGGTTGTCTGTGTTGGGAGTTGCCAGTGAAATTCTTCATGCAGACCACAGATAGGATTGTATCTGTATAGACTTAAGTTAAAGAGCTCCTTAGTTGTTTTAAGCTCACCTTGCTTAGAGTTTAATATCCCAGATCATTTATGTTCCTTCTGTGTTTGAGTGTGTATGCAAGTCTGTGTTTTCTCCAGTCTGTCTTATATGTCTAATCTGTGTATTTAGCAGAGATCAGCCCATATCCCTTTGGTGGTAATCAGTATCCTTCTTAGGACTGATTACAGGGTTCAGGGACTGATAGGAGACAGGGTTAGGCTGGAGACTTGGACCTCTGAACCATTATCAGTACCTCCAAGGTGAGGGATTAGTTAGGACCCCAGTTTAGGGTCAGGTTAGACCCCGGTCCTCCTCTTTCCTGTGACAGTGTATCAAGTCCTCAAGATTAACCCTGAGTTCAACGGATATCGTGTCAGGTAAATCTATTCTATATTTACATGCTGATGTTGCTAATCTATATGTTGTATAGAGTGTTGTTCTTTTAAGAATAGTTTACTTACATCGTACACATATCATAAGACCGCGTGACAGTTGGTCACCCTTTTGAGGTGAGTTCCGGGGTCCGCCAGGGCTGTCCTCTGAGCCCACTTTTATACGTGTTTGTGATCGATCCCTTCTTGAGGGTAGATCGTGGACCGTTGGTGGGAGTTGGGATGGACCGAGCGGAGCCGGGGGCGACTCTGAGGGTGGTAGCGCACGCTGACGACGTCTCCCAGTTTGTGTCCTCGAGACAGGAGGCGGATTGGGTCACGTCTGAGCCACCATACGACGTACATACATATGTAAAGATACAAAAGAACAATAATGAAATCAAACACGCAAGTGCAACTTAAATAAACAAAAAACATAATTACCAGCAAACGGAGCCCGGGAGACCCACCACACCCAACGCGCGTTTCGCAAGAAATGCTTCGTCCAGGGGTGGTTGGGTCCTGGCCAGATAGGGCATTTTATATGTGAAGGAGCCAATCATATCAGATGACTTAATAAAGACTCCTCCCCATTCCTGAGATTAGTAACAATAGAAAGTACACTGTTGAATCATAAAGATACAATACTTAATATCATATAGTAAAGCAACCGCCTCAGCGGATGTACCTTAACAATATCAAAATATATCACATATCAGTGCGTTCGCGATAGATGTAAACAAAGAAACCTCACGCCCCCATGGGCGTGTCAGCCGGGCCGACTCCAGGGTTGGAAGAATGATGTAATATACGTCACTTCCGGTCTGACGCTGATGATGTGGTATACATCACGGCAAGTGTCACTTCCGATGCCAGCTGAGATCGGAAGTGACACTTGCCGTGATGTATATCACATCATCAGCGTCAGACCGGAAGTGACGTATATTACATCATTCTTCCAACCCTGGAGTCGGCCCGGCTGACACGCCCATGGGGGCGTGAGATTTCTTTGTTTACATCTATCGCGAACGCACTGATATGTGATATATTTTGATATTGTTAAGGTACATCCGCTGAGGCGGTAGCTTTACTATATGATATTAAGTATTGTATCTTTATGATTCAACAGTGTACTTTCTATTGTTACTAATCTCAGGAATGGGGGAGGAGTCTTTATTAAGTCATCTGATATGATTGGCTCCTTCACATACAGTTATATGAAAAAGTTTGGGCACCCCTATTAATCTTAAGCTTAATGTTTGATAAAAATTGGTGTTTTTGCAACAGCTATTTCAGTTTGATATATCTAATAACTATTGGACACTGTAATGTTTCTGCCTTGAAATGAGGTTTATTGTACTAGCAGAACATGTGCAATCTGCATTCAAACAAAATTTGACAGGTGCATAAGTATGGCCACCCTTATAATTTTCTTGTTTTAAATACTCCTACCTACTTTTTACTGACTTACTAAAGCACTTTTTTTGGTTTTGTAACCTCATTGAGCTTTGAACTTCATAGCCAGTGGTATGCAATCATGAGAAAAGCTACTTAAAGTGGCCACTTGCAAGTTGTTCTGTTTGAATCTCCTCTGAAGAGTGGCATCATGGGCTCCTCAAAACAACTGTCAAACGATCTGAAAACAAAGATTATTCAACATAGTTGTTCAGGGGAAGGATACAAAAAGCTGTCTCAGAGATTTAACCTGTCAGTTTCCACTGTGAGGAACATAGTGAGGAAATGGAAGAACACAGGGACAGTTCTTGTTAAGGCCAGAAGTGGCAGGCCAAGAAAAACATCAGAAAGGCAGAGAATAAGAATGGTGAGATCAGTCAAGGACAATCCTCAGACCACCTCCAGAAAGCTGCAGCATCAACTTGCTGCAGATGGTGTCACTGTGCATCGGTCAACTATACAACGCACTTTGCACAAGGAGAAGCTGTATGGGAGAGTGATGCGAAAGAAGCCGTTTCTGCAAGCACGCCACAAACAGAGTCGGCTGAGGTATGCAAAAGCACATTTGGAGAAGCCAATTTATTTTTGGAAGAAGGTCCTGTGGACTGATGAAACCAAGATTGAGTTGTTTGGTCATACAAAAAGGCGTTATGCATGGCGTCAAAAAAACACAGCATTCCAAGAAAAACACTTGCTACCCACAGTAAAATTTGGTGGAGGTTCCATCATGCTTTGGGGCTGTGTGGCCAATGCCGGCACCGGGAATCTTGTTAAAGTTGAGGGACGCATGGATTCCACTCAGTATCAGCAGATTCTTGACAATAATGTTCAAGAATCAGTGACAAAGTTGAAGTTACGCAGGGGATGGATCTTTCAGCAAGACAATGATCCAAAACACTGCTCCAAATCTACTCAAGCATTCATGCAGAGGAACAATTACAATGTTCTGGAATGGCCATCCCAGTCCCCAGACCTGAATATCATTAAACATCTGTGGGATCATTTGAAGAGGGCTGTCCATGCTCGGCGGCCATCAAACTTAACTGAACTGGAATTGTTTTGTAAAGAGGAATGGTCAAAAATACCTTCATCCAGGAACTCATTAAAAGCTACAGGAAGCGACTAGAGGCTGTTATTTTTGCAAAAGGAGGATCTACTAAATATTAATGTCACTTTTCTGGTGAGGTGCCCATACTTATGCACCTGTCAAATTTTGTTTGGATGCAGATTGCACATTTTCTGTTGGTACAATAAACCTCATTTCAAGGCAGAAACATTACTGTATCCAATAGTTATTAGATATATCAAACTGAAATAGCTGTTGCAAAAACACCAATTTTTATAAAACATTAAGCTTAAGATTAATAGGGGTGCCCAAACTTTTTCATATAACTGTATAAAATGCCCTATCTGGCCAGGACCCAACCACCCCTGGACGAAGCATTTCTTGCGAAACGCGCGTTGGGTGTGGTGGGTCTCCCGGGCTCCGTTTACTGGTAATTATGTTTTTGTTTATTTAAGTTGCACTTGCGTGTTTGATTTCATTATTGTTCTTTTGTATCTTTACATATGTATGTACGTCGTATCTTTCAATAAAATTTGTACTTTTTAAAATAATTTGGTTGTGTGCAAAGCTCTTTGTTTGGTATTGATTTTGTTTTCACTTTGGAACCGTTTATATGGGATTTATGTAGGTATATATTTAAGAGAGAGGTGACGTACCGTACGAGGAGACTAGGTGGGTTGGGTATGCTCAACCCGGTGGTGTTTCTGATAAACACCTTTCTTAAGATCAATGTTGCCAACCTCTATTCAGATAGGGCTCCTCCGTGGGTATTCTCCTGCAGGGGTTGATTTCTGCCTTTCTTCCAGGAATGGGAGACAGGAGGGCAGGTGAAGGACCTGCGCACACCACACGGACATCTCCCGGCTTATGCTACCCCGGTTCTGAAGGTGATCTGCCGGTGGGGTCTGGGAATGTGGGAAATCAGGACCATGTTGAGGAAATTCCTTGACAGCAGGGTTCTGTTGACCCATTTCCAGAAGCCCCTTGTGCCCAAGGATTGCCCAGGCCGGGATCTGGAGGTTGGGCTTGGGTTATTAAATTCCAAGCGGATCCCCTTGAAGTTTTGGGACTTGGCCTGGCGCTGCTTCCATGGGAGGCTGTATGTAAGGGACAACCTGAAGTGCAGGAGCTCTGATGATCAGGGTTGTCCCCGTGAGGAGTGTGGCGACATGTTGGAAAGCATGGAGCACTTCCTCCTTCAGTGTCCCTTTAATACAGGGGTCTACAACAGGGTGGGTGCTTCCATTGGCTGGCCTAGGATGGCGTCCCTTTCTTATCCGGAGTGGGCTTATGGGGCATTCAGACCCCTGGGTGGCCGAGAACGGAGCACTTTATTCCTAGCTAGTGTAGTCATTAGGTTCCACACATATAGGCGACGTCCCATAGGAGAATTTTTAAATACTTGCGAATCATTTGAACGCCCATATGCACCAATGTCAACAGCAATAAACTGGCATCTGGCGTCCGCAATGCCCATAAGTACTATTGAAAAATACTTTTTGTAATTAAAAAAAAGAGATCCAGATCCAGTGGGTTTTACAATCCGGATATGTTTGCCATCCACGGCACCAATACAGTTGGGAAACTGGCATATATCCATGAACTGGTCTGCAATTTCTATCCATCTCTGCTGTGTTGGCTCAGGGAGGAATTCATTGCACAAACAATCCCACAGCGCCTGACAAGTTTCTTTAACAATACCGGAGATAGTAGAAATCCCAAGACGGTACTGAAAGTGCAGAGATGTAAATGATTCCCCTGTAGCCAGAAATCTGCAAAAAAGGAGAAGAAATAAATTAAAGAAATAAATTAAACAAAAAGAAACCAAAAAAAAAAAAAAAATCCCCCAAAAAAAACAAAAAAAAAACATTGTAAAGGATTTTTTTAAAAAAATAACTTACCGGATTGTGACCATCAGCCGCTCTGCTGGAGATATTGCAAACCGAAGTGCAGTGTCCTGTCTCCGAATTCTTCCTTCAATTCGTGCAACCAAAAGCTCGAAATTTTCCGCACGCATTCGCACATAATTAAAAAATTTGCTGGGGTTCATCCTCAACTCCATATACAAGGTCGAATACACCCCACGGGTCATCCGCCTGGCATTTATGGGATGGATCCACATCCGTCTCTGCCGACGACACAGTATCCGACGTCTGGCTTCCTCCTTCTTCTGAACAATCCTTGCCAAACGATTGCCCTCCACTCTAAAATCCTCGCAAATCTTCTCCATATTCTCAAAAATAATCTCCATCTCCATCGCTGCCACTAGCTCAAAACCCTTTCAAATAATCTGGTGTAAATACACCCTATTTATACGTTTCAACGTAGTAACAGTAGCCAATCACAGTACATATTATTTATTTTTAGCCAATCATGATGGAGTACTCCCCTTCTGAATAACGGATCCGTTAACGGATCCGTCAAAATAGCGGATCCGTTGACTCAGTTTTTCTTTATTTTTGGCGGATCCGTCAATCCGCCACGATGTCGGACAGTGACTGACGTTGCACGACTGAAGTGTGAAAGAGGCCTTAGAATGCACAGAGTTTAGTTTCCACGCAGCGGAAAGTCCTCCCCCAGGATGAGGTGGTTAGAAACATCTTGCGTGACCTGGGGAAGGTGCGCTCTTTGGAGTTCGAGAGGCTGGGTGCGAGGAGGGCCTCTTGGCTTTGGAGGGGTTTCTCCTTTAACGTGCCCTAGGGAGAGCTGGTCTGTGTGAGATTGTTGGTAGGGTAAGATAAGGTGGTGTGGGTGTTGAGGGAGAGAAAAGTAGGGACAGATAGGGACAGGGAGGGACAGTTTAGGGATAGCTAGATAGTTAGTTTTGATAAGCTAGGTAGAGTAGGGATAGGTAGGGATAGTTAGGGTCAGATTCTTTTCTTTTAGGGACAGATTTAGTTGGTGAGGGACAGGGTGCGTGTGTTGGTGGTTAGGGATGGGGCCTCTTAGGACTCCAGTTTCCCGGTGGTGGGCTGGTGTGTGGCACACTTAGCTTTTTGTTTTGTAAATTCAGGAAATAATGGATATTGGGCTTGCAGGCGCTGAACTTGGGCCTTGTAAGTTCTGTGGTCAGTGTATAGTGTTAATGTTTATAAATGTTTATAATGTTGTGTTTAAAGTAAAGTAATGTAGTGTTCTTGTGTGGTAGGTCTGTTAATGTTATGTATTGTATATAAGTGTAAATAGTTATGTTTGGGGGTATAGTTTAGGTTGGGTGGGGGTTTTTGTGTGTGGGGGAGGGCATGGAACTTGCCATGGACCCGAGGGTTGTAAATTTCTAAGGGCATGAACTTTCATGGACCCGTTAGGATTGCTGTGAAAAGGGAATGAACTCATGGACATGTGGTGGGGGAAAATTTTTTTTTTGTGTATATAGTAGTGCATATAGTTTCAAGTTGTATGTATTGCCAGGTGAGGCCCTTTTTTCCTTTCTTTTGGGGCGTGAGTGTGTGTCAGTGTGTGCATGTTTCTTTTATGTTTTATATTTATTTTGGTTAGGGGTAATGTCATACCTCCCAACCGTCCCGGTTCGAGCGGGACAGTCCCGATTTTGACCCCCCGTCCCGCTGTCCCGCTGAGGACACTATGTGTCCCGCAGTGAGACGAGCCGCCACGCCCCCCATGCACCCCTTGCTGCCCTCCTTGTCTCTACAGTTCAGCGGCTCACAGCTAGCAGTGACGCTGCTATGATGTTCTCTTCTGTGCCCACAGGACCTGTGATGAGGTCACAGGAGGGGAGGAGTCAGGGGTCACATGATCAGTGTCCTCTTGTGTGCAGGAATCTGCGCTGTGATGGTTGTCATGGTGCTGGATGAGGGTAAGTTTGTGTGTGTGTGGGGTGGGGACTGTGGATGTAGCAGTGCTGTAGTGTGTACAAGTTGGAGCCGTGTGTGTACGAGGTGTACGGAGCGGAGCCGTGTGTGTACGAGGTGTACGGAGCGGAGCCGTGTGTGTACGAGGTGTACGGAGCGGAGCCGTGTGTGTATGAGGTGTACGGAGCGGAGACGTGTGTGTATGAGGTGTACGGAGCGAGCCGTGTGTGTACGAGGTGAACCGGGGCGGAGCCGTGTGTGTACGAGGTGTACGGAGCGGAGCCATGTGTGTACGAGGTGTACGGAGCGGAGCCGTGTGTGTACGTGGTGTACGGAGCGGAGCCGTGTGTGTACGAGGTGTACGGAGCGGAGCCGTGTGTGTACGAGGTGTACGGAGCGGAGCCGTGTGTGTACGAGGTGTACGGAGTGGAGACGTGTGTGTACGAGGTGTACGGAGCGGAGACGTGTGTGTACGAGGTGTACGGAGCGGAGTCGTGTGTGTACGAGGTGTACGGAGCAGAGCCGTGTGTGTACGAGGTGTGCGGAGCGGAGCCGTGTGTGTACGAGGTGTACGGAGCGGAGCCGTGTGTACGAGGTGTACGGAGCGGAGTCGTGTGTGTACGAGGTGTACGGAGCGGAGTCGTGTGTGTACGAGATGTACGGAGCGGAGCCGTGTGTGTACGAGGTGTACGGAGTGGAGCCGTGTGTGTATGAAGTGTACGGAGCGGAGCCGTGTGTACGAGGTGTACGGAGCCGTGTGTGTACGAGGTGTACGGAGCGGAGCCGTGTGTGTACGAGGTGTACGGAGCGGAGCCGTGTGTGTACGAGGTGCACGGAGCAGAGCCGTGTGTGTACGAGGTGCACGGAGCGGAGCCGTGTGTGTACGAGGTGTACGGAGCGGAGCCGTGTGTGTACGAGGTGTACGGAGCGGAGCCGTGTGTGTACGAGCTAAGCCGCACATGTACAAGGTGAGCGGAGCTGCACGTGTACGAGGTGCACGGAGCGGAGCCATGTGTACGAGGTGCACGGAGCGGAGCCGTGTGTACGACGTGGATGTAGCAGTGCTGTGTGTGTGCGAAACGGAGCCCTGTGTGTGAATTGTACGGAGCTGAGTCGCTCAGCTCCGTACACACAGGGCTCCGCGCTTGAGCCGTGTGTGTATGGATGGAACCGCGTGTGTATGTAGCGGAGCCGCGTGTGTACGAGGTGTACGGAGCAGAACCGCGTGTGTACGAGGTGTATGCTGCAAAGCCGCATGTGTACAAGGTTTACGGAGTGGAGTCGTGTGTGTACAAGGTGTACAAAGCGTGGCTGCGTGTGTACAAGGTGTACGGAGTGGAGCCTTGTGTGTGCGAGGTGGACGGAGCGGAGCCGTGTGTACGAGGCATACAAAGCGGAACCGTGTGTGTGTGAGGTGTGCAGAGCCGTGCATGTACAAGGAGTGTGGTGGGGAGCATTCATACCTCCCAACCGTCCTGAATTCAGCGGGACACCCCCGATTTTGAGAGTCTGCCCCGCTGTCCCGGCCGGGAGCTTTTCCCGTGGACACAGGAGTACATGCCGGAGCCCTGAAGAGCACTTTAAAACTCGCACGTGATGTTCCACCAGAAGTGACATGCTGGAAGGTGACTTGGGTAATTTCGGGAGGAGATTGTGACGGAACCATGGAGGCACTTCAGGGAATGCTTCAGATCCATCACCGTGTCCTCGCCTTGGAATCGGGGATGTCGGCCGTGTGAGCGGATCATGATATGTCCTGCACCGGGAGGCTTTTGTGGGCACTACAATGGGAGCTGGGCTGCTATAGTATCTTTATAGAATCTTTATTTCTTTCTCTCTCTCTTTTCTTTCTCTTTCTTTCTCTCTCTCTCTGTTCTTTCTCTCTCTCTGTTCTTTCTTTCCCATCTTTCTTTCTATCTCTCTGTTCTTTCTTTCTCTCTTTGTTCTTTCGTTCCCTTCTTTCTCTCTCTCCCTCTGTTGTTTCTTTCTTAACCCTCTTTCTTTTTTTCTCTCTGTTATTTTTTTCTGCCCCCTCTTTCTTTCTCTCTCTGTTCTTTCTTTCCTCTCTTTATTTTTCTCTCTCTGTTCTTTCCCCTCTTTCTTTCTTTCTTCCTTTCTTTCTTTCTTTCTCTGTTCTTTCTTTCTCTCTCTCTGTTCTTTCTTTCCTCTCTTTATTTTTCTCTCTCTGTTCTTTCCCCTCTCTTTCTTTCTTTCTTCCTTTCTTTCTTTCTTTCTCTCTGTTCTTTCTTTCTCTCTCTCTGTTCTTTCTTTCTTTCCCCTCTTTCTTTCTTTCTCTCTCTCTCTGTTCTTCCTTTCCCCTTTCTTTCTTTCTTTCTTTCTTTCTATCTTTCTTTCTTTCTTTCTTTCTTTCTTTCTTTCTTTTCTTTCTTTCTTTCTTTCTTTCTTTCTTTCTTTCTCTCTCTGTTCTCTGTCCCCTCTTTCTTTCTCTCTCTATTCTTTCTTTCTTTTTCTGTCTGTTCTCTCTTTCCCCTTCTGTCTTTCTTTCTCTGTTCTTTCTTTCCCCTCGTTCTCTCTCCCTCTCTGTTCTTTCTTTCTCTCTCCCTCTCTGTTCTTTCTTTCTCTCTCTGTTCTTTCTTTCCTCTCTTTCTTTCTTTCTCTGTTCTTTCTTTCCCCTCTGTCTTTCTCTCTCTGGTCTTTCTTACCCCTCTTTCTTTCTCTCTCCCTCTGTTCTTTCTTTCCCCTCTTTCTTTCTCTCTCCCTCTCTGTTCTTTCTTTCCCCTCTTTCTTTTTTTCTCTCTGTTCTTTTTTTCTGTCCCCTCTTTCTTTCGCTCTCTGTTTCTTTCTTTTTTCTCTCTCTCTGTTCTTTCCCCTCTTTCTTTCTTTCTTTCTTTCTTTCTTTCTTTCTTTCTTTCTTTCTCTGTTCTTTTTTCTTTCTCTCTCTGTTCTTTCTTTCCCCTCTTTCTCTTTCTTTCTTTCTCTCTGTTCTTGCTTTCCCCTCTTTCTTTCTTTCTCTCTCTATTCTTTCTTTCTTTTTCTCTCTGTTCTTTCTTTCCCCCTCTGTCTTTCTCTGTTCTTTATTTCCCCTCTTTCTTTCTCTCTCCCTCTCTGTTCTTTCTTTCTCTCTCTGTTCTTTCTTTCCCCTCTTTCTTTTTCTCTCTCTGTTCTTTCCCCTCGTTCTTTCTTTCTCTCTGTTCTTTCTTTCTCTCTCTCTGTTCTTTCTTTCTTTCCCCTCTTTCTTTCTTTCTTTCTTTCTTTCTTTCTTTCTTTCATTCTTTCTTTCTTTCTTTCTTTCTTTCTTTCTTTTCTTCTTTCTTTCTTTCTTTCTTTCTTTCTTCTCTCTCTCGTTCTTCCTTTCCCCTTTTCTTTCTTTCTTTCTTTCTTTCTTTCTTTCTTTCTTTCTTTCTTTCTCTCTCTGTTCTCTGTCCCCTCTTTCTTTCTCTCTCTATTCTTTCTTTCTTTTTCTGTCTGTTCTTTCTTTCCCCTCTTTCTCTCTCCCTCTCTGTTCTTTCTTTCTCTCTCCCTCTCTGTTCTTTCTTTCCTCTCTTTCTTTCTGTTCTTTCTTTCCCCTCTGTCTTTCTCTCTCTATTCTTTCTTACCCCTCTTTCTTTCTCTCTCCCTCTGTTCTTTCTTTCCCCTCTTTCTTTCTCTCTCCCTCTCTGTTCTTTCTTTCTCCTCTTTCTTTTTTTCTCTGTTCTTTTTTTCTGTCCCCTCTTTCTTTCTTTCTCTGTTCTTTCTTTCTCTCTCTGTTCTTTCTTTCCCCTCTTTCTTTCTTTCTCTCTCTGTTCTTTCTTTCCCCTCTTTCTTTCTTTCTCTCTCTGTTCTTTCTTTCCCCTCTTTCATTCTTTCTCTCTCTGTTCTTTCTTTCCCCTCTTTCTTTCTTTCTTTCTTTCTTTCTTTCTTTCTTTCTTTCTTTCCCCTCTTTGTTTTTTTCTCTCTGTTCTTTCTCTTCCCTTTCTTTATTTCTTTCTCTCTCTACTTTCTCTATGTTCTTTGTTTCTTTCCCCTCTTTCTTTCTCTATCTCCTTTCTTTCTGTTTTTTTTCTCTCTCTGTTCTTTTTTTTACTCAGTACCAGTCAGTGTGATCACCAGTGCTACATGGGTGTGGTCGGGGCGTGGACACGGGTGTGACTAGTTGTGAAATGGGTGTGGTCGGGGCGTGGCCTACAATTTGCCGCGGCGCGCACAGCGCGCCGCAACCTATGTCCCTCTTTCCCATCTTCAAAAGTTGGGAGGTATGGTAATGTTCCTGTGGAAGCTGCAATAGGTTGAAAGGACTCTGCACTTTTTGGTTTATTGATGCTGGTTTCTTTTGTTTCTGTTACTCATTTTAGCTATATTTTATTTCTGTACAGTTTGTTATTTATTACAGAATGTATTGTTTATAATTTTATGATAAAATAGAGTTGCATCCACTGAGGCCCCCCCTGATCATGTGACCCCCTGACTCCTCCCCTCCTGTGACCTCATCACAGGTCCTGTGCGCACAGAGCAGCCATATATGTGGAGGGTTGAGCCTAGACTGTATGGGCTCCTGCCAGGTCCTGGCTGCAGCCCATACAGTCTAGCCGGCTCACTACTGAAGATGCTAAACTGTATGGGCTCCTTACAGATCCTGGCTGCAGCCCATACACAGTGGCGTAGCAACTGTTAGTGGCGCCCGGGGCGGTCGAAAAATTTTCCGCCCCTTTGGTCGGACCGCCCCCCCCACGCTACGCCACTGGGTACGATATAGCAGAATAGGGGGCGTGAAGGGGAAGGTCAAGGGGTGGGATGGGGCAGGACAGGGGGCACGATATAGCAGAACAGGGGGCACGATATAGCAGGACAGGGGGTACGATATAGCAGAACAGGGGGCGCGATATAGCAGGACGTGGTGGGACCCCCAGTGATAATGACAGGAGCCCCCTCCCCCAGCAGCAGACATGGTGGGACCCCCAGTGATAATAACAGGAGCCCCCTCCCCCGGAGAAATCACAGACACACGTGACTCTGACCGGCTTCATATCTCCGCTGTGCATTATCTTGCCTCCACAGCGGATGGATACTGTCACAATTTCACATCTAGTCTCAGGGCTGCTCTATTCAGGAAGAAGTAGAACTACAAGTCCCAGGAACTTGAGGAACCACAAGTCTGTAATAGAAGTTTCCATGGGGAAGAACAAGTCCCGTGTAGCCACCAGGTGGACTACAGCTCCCATCACGGCGGTTAGAGGGACACACGCTCCTGAGTCCTGACATTACCTGATGTCCCGGCCACCAGGACCCCGAGTAGCAGAGCAGCAACCACCGGCGGCGCCATCTCCGATACCGACTGCGGGGAGTCCGCACCGTCCTGTGTACAGAGCCCAGCGGGAGGATGGAAGCCGGCACTCACTCTACCTGTACTGAAAGCTGACTGTGTCCAGCGGGGCTGCTGCGCGCTTCTCCTGCAGAGAAGAGGAATCCGAATTGCTGCCGCACCGCCCCCACACACGTGCCGCCTGGGGCGGACCGCCCCCCCACGCTATGCCACTGCACTGCGGACACAGACAGAAAAAGGCCCCTGTGCCAGAACAATATATGGGCCCCACGCAGTCCAATAGATCATCAGCATTGTACATATACGATATTGGGCTACAATCTGTTATAAGATTGCAAGGCATCACATGCTTAGATTACAAGTATCCTCTGAAATGGGTTACCTGAAAAAAAGAGGTTCTGCATATTGGGACAGTGTATTTTTAAAGGCTTTGCCTTGGCTTCATGGGATCCAATAAAGGTATGTGCCGACAATCAGGAATTGCTGCGGGTTTGACCGCATAGTGGATGGGATGTCTAGAAATCGGATCACGCGGATCACCCGCGGACACTGACATGCGGAGCGTCTTTCAAGACCGCAGCATGTCAACTTCTCTTGCGGAGACGCTACAGAAGTTATATCAATAGAACGTATTGAACACGGTAAATCCGCATTGGTTCAGTGAACACTTGTGGATTTACCTGCATTCAATAGAAGGCAGCAAAAATACTCTGCTACTTCCAGATTGTGGGAACATAGCCTAATACCATATCATGGAGAGGGAGGCGATTCGTGTGCCCTCCATGATGCCTCTACAGCATAGTATCCAAAATGTAGATCTAATAGATTTAATGCAGACATGACATACTGCATATTTGCTTGAAATGGGTCAGAATTGCTTGAGTGCAGACCATCCGCCTATACCCTGTAGACTGCACGCCACCTCGGTTGTATAACACGTCCCATGTGTTAAATATTAATTATTGGTTATGAATTTATACACTCAATTCTGTACCAAGCACGTTAACGTTCGCTGACATTACAGATGCTATTTCTGTATGGTAAAGTGTCATCTCCATATACAGAGACCACGTGATCTAAGGGACTTTTATATAATGGCTACACGAAGGGGGGTCTCTTGCTCGTGCTCTCTCTCCACAGACACTTTACTCTGACACTATGATGATGGGACAAGGACTATGATGAATGAACAGCCAGCTGCCATGCAACCACGTGTTGCTTCTCCGAGACACTCCTGACAGAGAGACAGAATGTCATTTTACCATTCAGGACACCAAGGAAAGATGTGTACAAGTTTTGCTATGGACAAATGGACAATCTTTTCGTAACTATTTCACTCATTTTATGTTTTCCTGTAATGATGTTTTTTTGATGGACAGTCCAATAAACCACTACATTTTTTTATAAGAAACGTGACATTTTCTTTAAAGTATAGCATCTGGTAACAAGTCCTTGAAAAATATACTTAAAATAAGCATTTTTAACACCATGGAGAGTTGCATAAGCCTCTCCATTCATCACTCCCACCCAATCACTGGTCAGGACTGTGACTCACTTCGCCGTCCTCCCTCATTACTGGCCCCTGTAGCCTTTCCTGACACACACACACACACACGCACGCACGCACGCACGCACGCACACACACACACACACACACACAGACACACACAGAGACACGTCTTACCTGTCCAGCGACGCGCTCTGCCACAGCCCGCCGCTGAATGATGATGTCATTCAGCGGCGCTGCTGTGAGAGGAAGCGCCGGCGCCCCCTGGAGCCCGGAGCTGCAGCAGCGGAGGCACGGGAGAGGTAAGTATTGGGCCAACTGATGCCGGGGCCCTGAGCAGGCAGGGGCGGGTGGCGGCGCTGACACCGCTCTCCTCCGCTAACGGGCGCGGGGGTGCCAGACGGCGAGTGGGCCCCCCGCCTGCTCAGGGCCCCGGCACTTGCCCGGGTGTGCCGGGTGCAGACGCCGGCCCTGCGTGCCGCCCCCACACATGTGCCGCCTGGGGCGGCCCGCCCTCCCCACCCCCCCCACGCTACGCCACTGCCCATACAGTCTAGCCGGCTCACTACTGAAGATGCTAGACTGTATGTGCTCCTGCCAGGTGCCTGACTGCAGCCCATACAGTCTAGCCGGCTCACTACTGAAGATGCTAGACTGTATGGGCTCCTTCCAGGTCCTGGCTGCAGCCCATACAGTCTAGCTGGCTCACTACTGAAGATGCTAGACTGTATGGGCTCCTTCCAGGTATATATTCTTCAAGATAGCAGACTTTCTGGGCTGCTGTCTGGCCCTGACTGCAGCCCATACATGACACTAGAATGTATGTGCTCCTTCAAGGTATAAATTATTAAAGCCAGCAGAATTATGCGTTCCTTCCAGGCAGGGCTGCCACTAGGAATTTCGGGGCCCCATACTGACAAACTTTTCGGGGCCCCCTTGAGACTCCGCCCAGGCTCCACCCCAGCCCCGCCTCCACCCCTTGAACTATCCACAGTCAAAAGATTTTTTAAGCCACCACCACGACAAGGTAGACTCTTTTGGCCGGTCCCTACTCTACTCTAACCCATTAAACATTTGTTCAAATATCCAATACAATTTAGGTATATTTTTATTTATTTTTCAATTTTTAAAATGACCAATAATATCACATACAGTGGACAAATACCACCGCACCATGACTAGACACCATATTACCACCACATAGTGACCAAATAATAGCACATACAAGGAACAAATACCACCACACCATGTCCAGACCACATATTACCACCATATGGTGACCAATAATACCACATACAAGGAACAAATACCTCCACACCATGACCAGACCACATATTACCACCACATAGTGACCAAATAATAGCACATACAAGGAACAAATACCACCACACCATGTCCAGACCACATATTACCACCATATGGTGACCAATAATACCACATACAAGGAACAAATACCACCACACCAGTCCAGACCACATATTACCACCATATGGTGACCAATAATATCACATACAAGGAACAAATACCACCACACCATGACCAGACCACATATTACCACCACATAGTGACCACATAGCACATACAAGGAGCAAATACGGCCACACCATGGACGGACAACATATTACCACCACATAGTGACTGAACACTACAATACTGATGCAGTGTCTGTGTACAAGTAATAGTGATCACCAGTGACATTATACACAGCAGCTCTGTATATAGTGTATAATGTAAAGGTAATACAGTGATCACTGGTGACATTGTACACAGGACCGCTGTATATAGTATACAGTGTATAGTGTCAGTGTTTAGGTAACACACTGACTCACCAGTGACGTCTCTAGGTGAAGTCTTTCATCTTCACTTTTAATCTTCATCCAGCACAGACCGCCATCACTTCTTCCAGCCAGGGCTCATCTCTGCAGGAAATAACACAGTTATCTAGAGAACCGCTTGCAGAACACATTAGTTATTTTTTTCCCAAATTGTAAACTACACCAGATGAAGAAAAAAAAGTCAACAGTGTCGCTCTGCACAGTAACAGAACCGCCCTCCCATTTATAACAGTATCCTCAAAAATTAAAATAAATACATCACTGCAGTAATAATATCCCTAAATTAGCCCCTATTGTAATAATATCTCCCATCCTGGCCCCTGTGTGTCTCATTTCTGGCTCCAGCCATATGTTCTCCTATCCTGCCACCATGTGATGTCCCATCCTGCCCTATGATCCTGTCCCATCTGTCCCCATTGTATCCATCCAGCCCCATGATCCTGCACCATCTGTCTCCATCCTGCCTCATGATCCTGCCCCAGACCATCTGTCCCATGATCCTGCCCCATCTGATCCATCCTGCCCCATGATCCTGCACCATCTGTCTCCATCCTGCCCCAGACCATCTGTCCCATGATCCTGCCCCATCTGTCCCCATCGTAACCATCCTGCCCCATGATCCTACTCTATCTGTCCCCATCGTATCCATCTTGACCCATGATCCTGCACCATCTGTCTCCATCTTGCCCAATGATCCTGCTCCATCTGTCCCATGATCCTAACCCCCCACACCATCTGTCCAATGATCCTGCCCCATCTGTCCCCATCGTATCCATCCTGCCCCATGATCCTGCACCATCTGTCTCCATCTTGCCCATGATCTTGCCCCATCTATCTCCATCCTGCCCCACGCCATTTGTCCGATGATCCTGCCCCATCTGTCCCATGATCCTGCCCCATCTGTCTCCATCTTGCCCATGATCCTGCCCCATCTATCTCCATCCTGGCCCAGGCCATTTGTCCCATGATCCTGCCCCATCTGTCCCATGATCCTGCCCCATCATATCCATCCTACCCCATGATCCTGCACCATCTGTCTCCATCTTGCCCTATGATCCTGCCCCATCTGTCTCCATCCTGCCCATCTGTCTCCATCCTGCACCATGTCTCCAATCTTGCCCCGTGTCTCCATCCTGCCCCCGTGTCTCCAATCCTTCCCCCGTGTCTCCATCCTGCTCCCGTGACTCCATCCTGCCCCGTCACTCCATCCAGCCCCCTGTGACTCCATCCAGCCCCAGTGATTCCATCCAGCCCCAGTGATTCCATCCAGCCCCAGTGACTCCATCCTGCCCCAGTGATTCCATCTTGCCTCAGTGACTCCATCCTGCCCCAGCGACTCCATCCTGCCCCCCAGTGACACCATCCTGCCCCCCCAATGATTCGTCATCCTGCCCCCCAGTCGATTCCAACCTGCCCCCCCAGCGATTCCAATCCTGCCCCCCCAGTGATTTCCATCCTGCCCCCCCAGTGATTCCATCCTGCCCTCCCCAGCGATTCCATCCTGCCCCCCCCAGTGATTCCATCCTTCCCCCCCCAGCGATGCCATACTGCCCACATTGCTGATTTCAATAAATAAATTAAAAAAAAAAAACGTTCTACTTACCTGGCCGCAACACTCCCGCGGCGTTGATATGTCCTGAGTCCCGGCGTTTCAAGCGCGCACTTGCCGGCGAATGACAATGACGTCATACGCCGGCGCCGTGCGCGCTGACGTCAGCTGCCAGCCTCCGATTGGCTGGCGGCTTTAACTATTGACTTGCGGGCCCGCACGGGCCTGCAACTCAATAGAGTAACTGAACCTGCGTCTCGGACGTAACGTAGGTTCAGTTACTTCGCCTGTCACTGGGGCCCGGGCCGAACAGCAGAGGGGGCCCACATCGGGCCCGGGCCGAACAGCAGAGGGGGCCCGCATTGGGCCCGGGCCGAACAGCAGAGGGGGCCCGCATCGGGCCCGGTCTCTTCTGCTGGGGCCCGATCAGCAGAAGAGACGGGGCCCGATGCGGGCCCCCTCTGCTGATCGGGCCCCATACACCAGTCAGGGCTGTCATGCCCTGATGGCGGCCCTGCTTCCAGGTGCCTGGCTGCAGCCCATACAGTCTAGCCGGCTCACTACTGAAGATACTAGACTGTATGGGCTTCTTCCAGGTGCCTGACTGCAACCCATACAGTTTTGCCGGCTCACTACTGAAGATACTAGACTGTATGGGCTCCTTCCAGGTCCTGACTGCAACCCATACAGTCTAGCCGGCTCACTACTGAAGATACTAGACTGTAAGGGCTCCTTCCAGGTCCTGGCTGCAGCCCATACAGTCTAGCCGACTCACTACTGAAGATACTAGACTGTATGGGCTCCTTCCAGGTCCTGGCTGCAGCCCATACAGTCTAGCCGACTCACTACTGAAGATGCTAGACTGTATGGGCTCCTTCCAGGTATATATTCTTCAAGACAGCAGACTTTCTGGGCTGCTGCCTGGCCCTGACTGCAGCCCATACATGACACTAGAATGTATGTGCTCCTTCAAGGTATTAATTATTAAAGCCAGCAGAATATATGGGCTCCTGTCAGGTATATATTACTGTAGATATAGACTGTACGGGCTCCTGTCAGGTATATATTACTGTAGATATAGACTGTACGGGCTCCTGTCAGGTATATATTATTGTAGATATAGACTGTATGGGCTCCTGTCAGGTATATATTACTGTAGATATAGACTGTATGGGCCCCTGTCAGGTATATATTACTGTAGATATAGACTGTACGGGCTCCTGTCAGGTATATATTACTGTAGATATAGACTGTATGGGCTCCTGTCAGGTATATATTACTGTAGATATAGACTGTATGGGCTCCTGTCAGGTATATATTACTGTAGATATAGACTGTATGGGCTCCTGTCAGGTATATATTATTGTAGATATAGACTGTATGGGCTCCTGTCAGGTATATATTACTGTAGATACAGACTGTATGGGCTCCTGTCAGGTATATATTACTGTAGTTATAGACTGTACGGGCTCCTGTCAGGTATATATTACTGTAGATATAGACTGTATGGGCTCCTGTCAGGTATATATTACTGTAGATATAGACTGTATGGGCTCCTGTTAGGTATATATTACTGTAGATATAGACTGTACGGGCTCCTGTCAGGTATATATTACTGTAGATATAGACTGTATTGGCTCCTGTCAGGTATATATTACTGTAGATATAGACTGTACGGGCTCCTGTCAGGTATATATTACTGTAGATATAGACTGTACGGGCTCCTGTCAGGTATACAGTCATGGCCAAAAGTTTTGAGAATGACACAAATATTACATTTTCACATGATCTGCTGCCCTCTGGTTTTTATGTGTGTGTTTGACAGATGTTTTTATCACAGACAGAAATATAATTGCAAACATATGAGTAAAAAAAGCTTATATTGACAGTTAGAATGAGTTAATGCAGCAAGTCAATATTTGCAGTGTTGACCCTTCTTCTTCAGGACCTCTGCAATTCTCCCTGGAATGCTCTCAATCAACTTCTGGACCAAATCCTGACTGATAGCAGTCCATTCTTGCACAATCAATGCTTTCATTTTGTCAGAATTTTTAGGTTTTTGTTTGTCCACCCGTCTCTTGATGATTGACCACAAGTTCTCAATGGGATTAAGATCTGGGAGTTTGAAGGCCATGGACCAAAAATCTCTATGTTTTGTTCCCTGAGCCATTTAGTTATCACCTTTGCTTTATGGCAAGGTGCTCCATCATGCTGGAAAAGGCATTGTTGATCGCCAAACTGCTCTTGGAGGGTTGGGAGAAGTTCTTCTAGGAGGACATTCTGGTACCATTCTTTATTCATGGCTGTGTTTTTAGGCAAGACTGTGAGAGAGTCGATTCCATTGGCTGAGAAGCAACCCCACACATGAATGGTTTCAGGATGCTTAACAGTTGGCATGAGACAAGACTGGTGGTAGCGCTCACCTTGTCTTCTCCGAATGAGGCGTTTTCCTGATGTCCCAAACAATCGAAAAGCGGATTCATCAGAGAAAATAACTTTACCCCAGTCCTCAGCAGTCCACTGCCTGTACCTTTTGCAGAATATCAGTCTGTCCATGATGTTTTTTCTGGAGAGAAGTGGCTTCTTTGCTGCCCTCATTGAGACCAGGCCTTGCTCCAAGAGTCTCCGCCTCACAGTGCGTGCAGATGCACTCACACCTGCCTGCTGCCATTCCTGAGCAAGCTCTGCACTGCTGGTAGCCCGATCCCGCAGCTGAAACACTTTTAAGAGACGGTCCTGGCGCTTGCTGGTCTTTCTTGGGTGCCCTGGAGCCTTTTTGGCAACAATGGAACCTCTCTCCTTGAAGTTCTTGATGATGCGATAGATTGTTGACTGAGGTGCAATCTTTCTAGCTGCGATACTCTTCCCTGTTAGGCCATTTTTGTGCATTGCAATGATAACTGCATGTGTTTCTTTAGAGATAACCATGGTTAACAGAAGAGAAACAATGATGCCAAGCACCAGCCTCCTTTTAAAGTGTCCAGTGGTGTCATTCTTACTTAATCATGACAGATTGATCTCCAGCCATGTCCTCATCAACACCCACACCTGTGTTAATGGAGCAATCACTGAAAAGAGGTTAACTGGTCCTTTTAAGGCAGGGCTGCAATGATGTTGAAATGTGTTTTGGGGGATAAAGTTCATTTTCTAGCCAAATATTGACTTTGCAAGTAATTGCT
>JARQOD010005280.1:0-48934 GCA_033576555.1 Oophaga sylvatica | reverse complement strand
AGTTTTGTGGCAGCGCCACAAATGTCTACACCATCCGAGACGGCTCCAGTCAGCAGGAGGCAACGTTTCGTAAGATGGTGACAGACTACATGTCTTTCCCTCTCAGTGTACTCCAGATGGCTCTTCCCCATTCAAGTTTTGGGTCTCTAAGCTGGATACATGGCCAGGCTTAGCCAGTATGCATTGGAGGTGCTGGCTTGCCCTACTGCAGTGTATTATCGGAGCGCGTCTTTAGTGCTGCAGGTGGTGTACTAAAGACCATCGCATGGGGACTATCCTCGATAATGTAGACCGGCTTATTTTTCTGAAATGAAAAAGGCATGGATCTCGCCTGAATTTGTCTGTCCGTTTTCAGAATAAATAACTGGTTCGCACGTTATCCATGTCTCCTGTTATGTTCATCTTTCTACCACCTGAACTCTACTCCTGGGCTACAACACTGCCAGTTGCTGCTCAGAAGTGTCGTATCCACAGACCAATACACATGCTATACTGTTAGTGGCGTTCAGTAACGCAGCTGTTCCCCTGCTGTGTGTCGGCAAGAAGTCCCTGTTCCCTACACATGCACAGAAAAACCCATGTCGAACATGCTCCAAATAGGGAAGAGCCGCCACCTGATTGTTATGCTTAAAACAGGAAATTGTGAAGTTTTCCAGGCCTAGAATGATAAATTTTTATAACAAATATGGACAAATAATAATTTGTCATCACAGCGCATATCTGCACATGTCTATTATAAACATAAAACATAGTGTTCACTTTTTTAAATTATCCATAAAAGTACATTTCATACTTATCAATTAATGCTTTTTAAGGAACTTTATCTGTACCTGTAAGATAATGCAGTCAATGGATGTACGAATCATAAAATCTCATCATCATCATCACGAGTTTTATTTTTGACAGACATTATAAAATACACATACTGATGCCAACTGTAAACTTCACACACCATATATGAAATGGCCAGCATCTAAACCTGGTAATAATGTGCAATAATAAATTATTACATCTACAAAGTGCATCATGCATACTGACAATAGGTAGTTATACCTGCAAGTGCTGTTGAAACAACCACAACAGATATAAATTTAATAATGGTATATAGGTTATCACAGTGCATAGTTACTCATGGACAATGTTGATGTAATACTGTACCTCATAAAGTCAGCGTCAACCATTTGCTTGTTAGTCTTGTAGATTGTTAAAGAGGGAACGTGCTTTTTTTGTTGGTCATAGGTGGTGTATTAGACAGTAAATGATTACTGCTGTCGTATTTTTGGCGTCCCTAGGGCAGAATAACGCTGCGTAAGGTCACATTTTATAGAGTCATCTAATAGACACACGCTACCCTACCCTACGCGTGACAGTAGGAAGGTAGTGTTGACGGATAAAGCCTTGCGCAACCAGACATGCTTTTACCCTCTTCAACACTGTACAAGCAAAAAATGCATGATTGCAGCCGCAGACTTTATTGACGTACAGTATTAACATCGCCATTACCCATCAGAGGCTGTCCACTGTCTGATACAGACATAGAATATACTTTGCTTAACATAGCCTTTGTTTCACCTACACTTGCAGGCACACACTTAAATTGTGACAATGCATAATGTTTTTTTTAAATGGTTATTTTTTATTGTACATTATTGCGTCATCACATTGATGAGTCCATGCTGGACATGTCATACATGCTGTACAAAGTTAACGATTTTATTAACTTAAATAATTGAAATGTCTGTGACTGTCACATATAAATTGCAATGATGATGATGAGTGACTATTAGAGTTGAGCGATACTTTCCGATATCAAAAGTATCGGAATCGGAATGGTATCGCCGATACCATTAAAATATCGGCGATACCCGATACCGATACCGGAAGTCCCATGTAAGTCTATGGGAACAAAATATCGCAACTAAAAAAACCTCTTTCTTTCCTTGTAAACACTAAATATACACACATAGAATACATATATATATATATATTACATGTCATTGTGACATATATATATACATTTTATGTATAGTTTATACACTTCTACATAGTAAAATATCCTCTGATTCAATTGCCGGGTAAAGCCGGCTTCTGTGAAAAGACAGAAGCACCGACATGAAATGACACTTGGTGTACATAGGGTTAACCATGTCTTTTCATGTCCTTTGCTATCTGATTTGCACAAACAATTACATCAGTCTATGTGTGCAAAATTTCAACCTGTAGGGGTTATTAAAGGTGTAAATTTGTTGTAAAAAAACTGACTTTTTTGCTACGAATTTACACCTTTAATTAACCCCTACAGGTGTGAAATTTTGCACACTTACACTCATGTAATTGTTTGTGCAAATCAGATATCAAACTACATGAAAAGACATGGTTAACCTATGTAAACCAAGTGTCATTTCATGTCGGGTTCTGCATTTTCACAAAAGCCGGCAATTGAATTAGCGGCTTTTATACTATGTAGAAGTGTATGAAATATAAATATTTATATTTGTGTCACAAATTCAATGACATGTATATATTATTATGAGGTGTAAATTGCTGAAAAAAAATGCGTGGGCTCCCGCCCTATTTTCGCAACCAGACAGACAAAGTCAGTGAGTGGGGGCAGATATAATAGCCCAGAGAGGGACCATTTTTTTGCCCCCCCCGGCTACTTAACATCTGCCCCCAGACACCCCAGAAAGGGGCAAATCTCTAATTAGATTTGCCCTTTCTGGCACTTTGCCCGTCTATTCCCATTGCCCTGTAGCGGTGGCGAATGGGTTAATAAGGGGTTAAATGACCTTGCAATTGAAAGGTCACTTTAAGCCAGGTTAATAATTGAAAGCTGTCAATTAGACAACTATCAATTATTAATCCTATTGTATGAAAGAAAAATCAAACACACACACTTTATATAAAAAGAAGTTTAATGAAATAATCACACAGTTTTTGACCATATTTTATTTACCTGCTAAAACCATTTCCTGTAATAAAAATTAAAATAATAAAGCAAAATTATTCTTACAATCCGATGCACAGTCAGGTCCCACGGTGTAATCCTTCAGAAAGGGTTAATGTTTACTGCAGGGACCGCAGCTAATGCTGCAGCCTCACAGTAAACCCCAAATGAATGAGCTCCTCTCCTGGCTGACAGGAGAGAGGAAGTGGAAAGCTTATTGATTGCTTTCCACTTTCACTTAAGGTCAGCCAGGGACACCATCAGTGACGTCAGAGGGAACTGATTAACAAAAATAGGGGTTCCCTTCGAAAAAAAAATGGCGTGGGGTCCCCCCTATTTTTGTTAACCAGCAGATGAAGCAGACCGCTGAGGCCTGGTTTTTTCAGGCTGTTAAGGAGCCAAGATCCATGGACCTTGCCAGCCTGATAATACCAGGCCACAGCAGTCTGCATATCTTGGCTGATTATAAAAATTAGGGGATCCCCTCGAAAAAAATTGGCGTGGGGTCCCCCTATTTTTGTTAACCAGCCAGATGAAGCAGACCGCTGAGGCCTGGTTTTTCAGGCTGGTAAGGATCCAATATCCATGGACCTTGCAAGCCTGATAATACCAGGCCACAGCAGTCTGCTTAGCTTGGCTGGTTAACAAAAATAGGGGATCCCCTCGAAAAAAAACGGCGTAGGGGTCCCCCTATTTTTGTTAACCACCCAAGTAAAATGCAGACTGCTGCGGCCTGGTATTAAAAGACTGTCAAGGCCCATGGATTTTGGCCCTCAACAGCCTGATAATACCAGGCTACAGCAGCCCCACATTTGGCGCATCAAAAGATGTGCCAATTGTGGCACTTTACCCGGCTCTTCCACTTGCCCTGTAGCGGTGGCAAGCGGGGTAATAAGGGGTTAATGTCACCGTTGATTGCACGGTGACAATAAGCCGGTTAATAATGGAGAGGTGTCAATAAGACACCGATCCATTATTAATCCCAAAGTTTTTAAATGTGTAAAAAAAAAGACACAGCAAGAAAAAAGTCTTTTAATGAAATAAAAGAGACAACACAGTTTTCATTTTTTTTATTACTCTCTCATTCCTGCGACGCCATCGATCTCCTGTAAAAAAATAAAAAAAACAAACCAACAGTATACCACCTGTCCGACGCAGTCCATAGTAACGACAGTCCACGACGATCCAGCTCTGCTACATCGGAATGACAGGCAGAGCATGACAACCCGGGCCAGCACAGCTGCATACCAGCTTCCCCGGCGGTGACGTCATCGGACTGCTTTACGGCCGCGATTACCCAGCAGTCACTGCAGTTATCGCGAGAAACTGCATGTGACCGCGGAGATCTTCTGCCGGGTAAGTGCCGCTGACTCCTGACAGACCCGACCGACGGACACTGACAGTGACAGTGACAATTCCGATTCCGGTATCCGATATGATGAAATATCGGTACTCGGATCGGAATTCCGATACAGCCAATATCGGCCGATTCCCGATATTTGCAGTATCGGAATGCTCAACCCTAGTGACTATTACAAAATACATTGTCTTCACTATGTTATGGTTTAACATAGCGTTCCTTAAGCATTATTCATAAATACAAAAATGGACTTTTATTCTTAAATTTACAACACTATTATTTTGTAAACTAATTTTTGGGTGGTGTGTTTTTCCATTTCTTGTTGCCATGTTGCATATATGTGTTTATATTTGCAGGGTCTTTATTTTTAGTCTTGAAATTAGGAAAGATGTGTATCTTCGTACCGTGTTAGCCAGTAGATAGAAAAATATTTAGACTTGAGAGTCCTCAGTGGTTGATACCTTTTAATGGATAACTGAAAAGATGGTAACAAATTGCAAGCTTTCGAGGCTACTCAGTCTCTTCATCAGGCAAAGACTAAAACAAAAAATGAAGAATCACATATTTCTATACACAACAGGACACAGGAATAGTGCAATAGGTAGACAAGTGACGTGCAGCTGAACTGTCATTATGCCAGAGGGATGAAATAAATATTGGAACAGTTCCTAGATAAGGATAGAAAATTTTATTGCCCTCTGATTGTGGTCTGGTTTTGTGTTTTCATGCCCCTGGAAGGGCAGAGACGCTGATTCCTTAATTGATATAGAATGACATGAATCCGTGTGATCTATTCATTCCAGCACTAAGAGTGTCAAAGGTCATGATGAGCTTATATTCCAAAACCTTTCTATCTTTCTCAGATTTGAAGTTAGATTTTAATACCAGTAATTCCATATCCATCATGCTATGACGGGCATACCAAAGTTTTTTGCCACAGGTAAATCCATTATTTTTTCTCTTATTGTGTGGCGATGATGATTCATCCTTGTTCTCAGTTTTTGGCCGGTCTCTCCCCCATACAGACCCCATTTGGACATTTAGTACATATAATTAGGTACACCACATTAGATGTGATGCAGCTGAAAGTAGCTGGGATCTTGTAGTCGTGATGGAGTTGGGGATCTTTATCTTGTCCGTGGTCATTATAGATGCACAGCTTTTACATTTCTTCTGTTGCAAGGAAAGGTTCCTGCAGCTGTTGGGGAGGACAGGGAGCGTTGACATGATGCTTCTTAGATTTGGGGGCTGCCTAAAACACAGTAGTGGGGGGTCTGGAAATATGGATTGTAATTCGGGCATCTTTTTGTAGTAAAGGTTGTAGTTTCGTGTAGCTCCCCTTAGCACCTCCAGATTTGGATTGTAGGTGACCATACAGACACCCGGTTATTTTCTTCTTTACCTTTGTAATGTAGCAGGTGATTCCTTGATATTCTGTTGGCTCTTGAAATTTGGTTTTCAATTGTTCTTGGATGGTATCCCTGGTTCAAAAAGTTTTTCTGAGGCGACCCCCCACTACTGTGTTTTAGGCAGCCCCCAAATCTAAGAAGCATCATTGTCAGAAGCTCCCTGTCCTCCCCAACAGCTGCAGGAACCTTTTCTTGCAACCAGAAGACATGTAAAACCTGTGCATCTATAATGACCACGGACAACATAAAGATCCCCTACTCCATCAGGACTACAAGATCAAGGTACTTTCAGCTGCATCACATCTAATGTGGTGTACCAAATTATATGTACAAAATGTCCAACTGGGGGTCTGTATGTGGGGGAGACCGGCCAAAAATGTGAACAAGGATGAATTATCATCGCCACACAATAAGAGAAAAAATAATGGATTTACCTGTGGCAAAACACTTTTGTATGCCCGGTCATAGCATGATGGATATGGAATTACTGGTATTAAATATAACTTCAAATTGAGAAAGATAGAAATGTTTGGGAATATAATTCTCATGATGACCTTTGACACTCTTAGGCTGGAATGAATAGATCACTCGGATTCATGTGATTCTATATCAATAAGGGAAATTTCTGCGTATCTGACCTTCTAGGGGCATCAAAACAGAACACCAGACCCCATCAGAGGGCAATAAAACTTTTCTCCTTATCTATGAACTGTTCCAATATTTATGATCATCCCTCTGCCATAATGACAGTTCTGCTTCACGTCACTTGTCTTACCTATTGCACTATTCCTGTGTCCTTTTGTGTGTAGTAATATGTGATTCTTCATTTTTTGTTTTAGTCTTAGCCTGATGAAGAGACCTGAGTAGTCTCGAAGCTTTGAATTTGTTACCATCTTTTCAGTTAGCCATTAAACGGTATCAACCACTGAGGACTCTCAAGTATAAATATTTTTCTATTCTTGGAATTGAAATTCATCATTTATTGTCCTAGTAAAACTTCATTTATTCTTGTTTGAAGTACATACATTTGCAATGGCCACGTAACAAGGCAATAACTCAATATTTTATTTCAAAACCCTCCTTGACCCTGGGCTTCAACACCGCCAGTTGCTGCTCAAGTGTTGATGCACAGATGAAAACAATCGCTGAGTGTTTGTGGGGTTCAGTAACGCCTGCTGTTCCCCTACTGTGTGTCTGGCAAAAAATTACTGCTGCTAACTACAAATTCAACTTCAAATATCTCATACTACAGTCATGGCCAAAAGTTTTGAGAATGACACAAATATTAATTTTTACAAAGTCTACTGCTTCACTTTTTCTAATGGCAATTTGCATATACTCCAGAATGTTATAAAGAGTGATCAGCTTAACAGCATTACTTGCAAAGTCAATATTTGGCTAGAAAATGAACTTTATCCCCCAAAACACATTTCTAACATCATTGCATGCCTGCCTTAAAAGGACCAGCTAACCTCTTTTCAGTGATTGCTCCATTAACACAGGTGTGGGTGTTGATGAGGACATGGCTGGAGATCAATCTGTCATGATTAAGTAAGAATGACACCACTGGACACTTTAAAAGGAGGCTGGTACTTGGCATCATTGTTTCTCTTCTGTTAACATGGTTATCTCTAAGAAACACGTGCAGTCATCATTGCAATTCACAAAATGCCTAACAGGGAAGAGTATCGCAGCTAGAAAGATTGCACCTCAGTCAACAATCTATCTCATCATCAAGAACTTCAAGGAGAGAGGTTCCATTGTTGCCAAAAAGGCTTCAGGGCGCCCAAGAAGACCAGCAAGCGCCAGGAATGTCTCTTAAAAGTGTTTCAGCTGCGGGATCGGCTACCAGCAGTGCAGAGCTTGCTCAGGAATGGCAGCAGGCAGGTGTGAGTGCATCTGCACGCACTGTGAGGCGGAGACTCTTGGAGCAAGGCCTGGTCTCAAGGAGGGCAGCAAAGAAGCCACTTGTCTCCAGAAAAAACATCATGGACAGACTGATATTCTGCAAAAGGTACAGGCAGTGGACTGCTGAGGACTGGGGTAAAGTTATTTTCTCTGATGAATCCCCTTTTCGATTGTTTGGGACATCAGGAAAACGCCTCATTCGGAGAAGACAAGGTGAGCGCTACCACCAGTCTTGTCTCATGCCAACTGTTAAGCATCCTGAAACCATTCATGTGTGGGGTTGCTTCTCAGCCAAGGGAATCGGCTCTCTCACAGTCTTGCCTAAAAACACAGCCATGAATAAAGAATGGTACCAGAATGTCCTCCAAGAGCAACTTCTCCCAACCCTCCAAGAGCAGTTTGGCGATCAACAATGCCTTTTCCAGCATGATGGAGCACCTTGCCATAAAGCAAAGGTGATAACTAAATGGCTCAGGGAACAAAACATAGAGATTTTGGGTCCATGGCCTGGAAACTCCCCAGATCTTAATCCCATTGAGAACTTGTGGTCAATCATCAAGAGACGGGTGGACAAACAAAAACCTAAAAATTCTGACAAAATGAAAGCATTGATTGTGCAAGATGGACTGCTATCAGTCAGGATTTGGTCCAGAAGTTGATTGAGAGCATGCCAGGGAGAATTACAGAGGTCCTGAAGAAGAAGGGTCAACACTGCAAATATTGACTTGCTGCATTAACTCATTCTAACTGTCAATATAAGCTTTTGTTACTCATATGTTTGCAATTATTATATTTCTGTCTGTGATAAAAACATCTGTCAAACACACATAAAAACCAGAGGGCAGCAGATCATGTGAAATATAATATTTGTGTCATTCTCAAAACTTTTGGCCATGACTGTAGGCCTCTGCCTACACCCTCTTGACCCTGGGCTTCAACACCGCCAGTTGCTGCTCAAAGTGTTAGATGCACAGATGAAAACAATCGCTGATGTGTTTGTGGGGTTCAGTAACGCCTGCTGTTCCCTGCTGTGTGTCTGGCAAAAAATTACTGCTGCTAACTACAAATTCAACTTCAAACATCTCATACTAGGCTCTGCCTACACCCTCCTTAACCCTGGGCTTCAACACCGCCAGTTGCTGCTCAGAAGTGTTAGATGCACAGATGAAAACAATCGCTGATGTGTTTGTGGGGTTCAGTAACGCCTGCTGTTCCCCTGCTGTGTGTCTGGCAAAAATTACTGCTGCTAACTACAAATTCAACTTCAAACATCTCATACTAGGCCTTTGCCTACACCCTCCTTGACCTGGGCTTCAACACCGCCAGTTGCTGCTCAGAAGTGTTAGATGCACAGATGAAAACAATCGCTGATGTGTTTGTGGGGTTCAGTAACGCCTGCTGTTCCCTGCTGTGTGTCTGGCAAAAATTACTGCTGCTAACTAACAAATTCAACTTCAAACATCTCATATAGGCCTCTGCCTACACCCTCCTTGACCCTGGGCTTCAACACCGCCAGTTGCTGCTCAGAAGTGTTAGATGCACAGATGAAACAATCGCTGATGTGTTTGTGGGGTTCTGTAACGCCTGCTGTTCCCCTGCTGTGTGTCTTGCAAAATTACTGCTTGTAACTACAAATTCAACTTCAACATCTCATACTAGGCCTCTGCCTACACCTCCATGACCTGGGCTTCAACACCGCCAGTTGCTGCTCAGAAGTGTTAGATGCACAGATGAAAACAATCGCTGATGTGTTTGTGGGGTTCAGTAACGCCTGCTGTTCCCCTGCTGTGTGTCCGGCAAAAAATTACTGCTAGCTACCTTACACATGGTGAAAAAAACATGACATGTCAAGTGTCTAGTGCTACATCATATATATGAGGCTACACCCTGATTTCTAAGCTGTAAACAATTGAAACGTCAGCTTTAAAACCATAAATGATTAGTCTTTGTCACAAATCTGTAACAAAATAATTGTGACATATTATTTCAGATATGCATGTCGAAAACAAATGCTAACACAAAAGCTAGTTATGCTATAGGATACTGATGGTCAACCTTGTCACTCCATAGCTTAGATAAATCCAACTCACATCATGACTCAAATGCTGCAATGTGGAAGTGCATAATGTGGGTTGAACTTTGACAACTGCTGCAGTGCGAAGGTTATTACTTCAGTGTTCTTGCCTTTGAAATAAAAGCATACAAGTAAATATATAATCCAATGTTGATTAAGGGGCGTGATGTACACCTGTAATATTGTGCAAACAATGCATGTAGGAATGTCCTCTTCAACATTACTTATATTTGTGTCATTTTAAAAAATACATATTTAATTAGAAAGTTAACAGCCAATATCATAAAGGTCCTTCATGTAAACATGATAATCGGTAACAAAAATCAGGCATTACCTTGTTAAAGTCAATAGTGCATAGTCACAATAGCAAAATATATACTTGTAAGTGGTGCTGAAAGAACGACAATGATAGAATAGGTGAATGATATTATTTATCAGACTGAATATGGACACCTGTATAATGTCGATATAATACTGTACCTTAACAAAACAGCTGTGTCACACCTCACACGCGTTTTTCTTGTAGCTTGTTATGTAATAGGGCACATGCGTGTATGTTTCATCATAGGTGCATGTTACTGAGTAAAGCAGTCATGACAACGCCTTTGTGTTGTCGGTACGCTTGCGATGATGAACGATGCGCCCAGTGAATGTTAGTCTGCGTCATAAGACGCACAGACGCTCCAATACCCAACGCGTCACAGCAGGAAGCCAGTCTGTGCGTCCAAACAAAGGCGCAAGCATACATGCACGTTTCCCTGTTTATAAAGCTATATAAAAAAAAGTATGTAGTAGTAACGCACAAATTTATTGAGGTACAGTATTACATCGCCATTCACCATCTGTGGCTATGCAGTCTCATCTATATTTACCTTATCTATCCGTTGTCATGCTTGCAAGTCCACAGTCAGGCATAAATAGCTGTTTTCACTATGCTACTATGCACTTTTAAAGTTTTTGTTTGTTAATATAAATGATTGGCACTAGGGTTGAGCATTCCGATACTGCAAATATCGGGTATCGGCCGATATTGGCTGTATCGGAATTCCGATTCCGAGTTCCGATATTTTCGTCATTTTCGGATACCGGAATCAGGATTGTCACTGTCACTGTCAGTGTCCGTCGGTCGGGTCTGTCAGGAGTCAGCGGCACTTACCTGGCAGAGATCTCCGGCGGTCACGGGCTGGACTGCTTCATGGCCGCAATCTTCTTTCCCGGCGGTCACATGCAGTTTCTCGCGATAACTGCAGTGACTGCTGGGTAATCCCAGCCGTAAAGCAGTCAGTCCGATGACGTCACCGCCGGGGAAGCAGGTAATCAGCTGTGCTGCGTCGCGATGACAGGCTTGCCTGTCATTGCGATGTAGCAGAGCTGGATCGTCGTGGGACTGTCGTTATGGACTGCGTCGGACAGGTGGTATACTGTTGGTTTGTTTTTTTTTTCTTTTTTTACAGGAGATCGATGGCGTCGCAGGAATGAGAGTATAATAAAATTAATGAAAACTGTGTTGTCTCTTTTATTTCATTAAATACTTTTTTCTTGCTGTGTTTTTTTTTTTAAACATTTAAAAACTTTGGGATTAATAATGGATCGGTGTCTTATTGACACCTCTCCATTATTAAACCGGGCTTATTGTCACCGTGCAATCAACGGTGACATTAACCCCTTATTACCCGCTTTTCCACCGCTACAGGGCAAGTGGGAAGAGCCGGGTAAAGTGCCACAATTGGCACATCTTTTGATGCGCCAAATGTGGGGCTGCTGTAGCCTGGTATTATCAGGCTGTTGAGGGCCAAAATCCATGGGCCTTGACAGTCTTTTAATACCAGGCCGCAGCAGTCTGCATTTTACTTGGCTGGTTAACAAAAATAGGGGGGATCCCACGCTGTTTTTTTTTCGAGGGGATCCCCTATTTTTGTTAACCAGCCAAGCTAAGCAGACTGCTGTGGCCTGGTATTATCAGGCTGGCAAGGTCCATGGATATTGGATCCTTACCAGCCTGAAAAACCAGGCCTCAGCGGTCTGCTTCATCTGGCTGGTTAACAAAAATAGGGGGGACCCCACGCCAATTTTTTTCGAGGGGATCCCCTATTTTTGTTAATCAGCCAAGATATGCAGACTGCTGTGGCCTGGTATTATCAGGCTGGTAAGGTCCATGGATCTTGGCTCCTTAACAGCCTGAAAATCCAGGCCTCAGCGGTCTGCTTCATCTGGCTGGTTAACAAAAATAGGGGGGACCCCACGCCAATTTTTTTCGAGGGGATCCCTATTTTTGTTAATCAGCCAAGATATGCAGACTGCTGTGGCCTAGTATTATCAGGCTGGCAAGGTCCATGGATCTTGGCTCCTTAACAGCCTGAAAATCCAGGCCTCAGCGGTCTGCTTCATCTGGCTGGTTAACAAAAATAGGGGGGACCCCACGCCATTTTTTTTTCGAAGGGAACCCTATTTTTGTTAATCAGTTCCCTCTGACGTCACTGATTGTGTCCCTGGCTGACCTGAAGTGAAAGTGGAAAGCAATCAATTAAGCTTTCCACTTAAGGGCCCGTCTCACATAGCGATATCGCTACCGAGATCGCTGCTGAGTCACTAGTTTTGTGACGCAGCAGCGAGCTCACCAGCGATATCGCTGTGTGTGACATTCAGCGACGATCAGCCCCCTGCCGGGTATCGCTGATCGTCGCTGAAATGTCAGGACCTTTTTTGATCGCTGGTTTCCCGCTGACAGGCACACATCGCTGCGTGTGACAGGCGGGAGACCAGCGATCCGCTGGTAACCAAGGTACACAGCGGGTTTCCAGGCGCGGGGCTGTGCCTAGAAACCCGCTGTGTACCTTGGATACCAGCGCCCTGATGCAGGGAGCTGGTATCCAAGGTACACAGCGGGTTTCCAAGCGCTGCGCGGTGCCTGGAAACCCGCTGTGTACCTTGGTTACCAGCGGATCGCTGGTCTCCCGCCTGTCACACGCAGCGATGCGTGCCTGTCAGAGGGAAACCAGCGATCAAAAAAAGGTCCTGACATTTCTGCGACGATCAGCGATACCGGCAGGGGGGCTGATCGTCGCTGAATGTCACACACAGCGATATCGCTGGTGAGCTCGCTGCTGCGTCACAAAACTAGTGACTCAGCAGCGATCTCGGTAGCGATATCGCTATGTGAGACGGGCCCTTAAGCGATGTTACCCGCAGTGTCGCTGTCCCAGATCGCTGCCTGAGCTGCCTGTTTGACAGCTCAGCAGCGATCATGTAGCGATACACCAGCGATCCTGACAAGTGCATATCGTTGTCGGGATCGCTGGTGTATCGTTATGTGACACCCAGCCTTTACTCTCCTGTCAGGCAGGAGAGGAACTCATTCATTTGGGGTTTACTTGAGGCTGCAGCATTAGCTGCGGTCCTGCAGTAAACATTAACCCTTTCTGAAGGATTACACCGTGGGACCTGACTGTGCATGGGATAGGTAAGAATAATTTTGCTTTTTTATTTTATTTTTATTACAGGAAATGGTTTTTGCAGTAAAATAAAAGATGGTCAAAAACATGTGTCTTTATTTCATTAAAATGATTTTTAATTAAAGTGTGTGTGTTTTATTTTTATTTCATGCAATAGGATTAATAATTGATAGTTGTCTAATTGACAGCTCTCAATTATTAACCTGGCTTAAGGTCACCTTTCAATAGCAAGGTGGCTTTAACCCCATATTAACCATTCGCCACCGCTACAGGGCAATGGGAATAGACGGGCAAAGTGCCAGAAAGGGCGAATCTAATTATAGATTTGTCTTTCCTGGGGTGTCTGGGGGCAGATGTTAGTAGCCGGGGGGGGCAAAAATAATGGTCCCTCTCTGGGTATTATTATCTGCCCCCACTCACTGGCTTTGTCTGTCTGGTTGCGAAAATAGGGCGGGAGCCCACGCATTTTTTTTCAGCAATTTTACACCTCATATATATATATACATGTCATTGAATTTGTGACACATATATATATATATTTATATTTGTAGTTCATACACTTCTACATAGTATAATAGCCGCTAATTCAATTGCCGGCTTTTGTGAAAATGCAGAACCCGACATGAAATGACACTTGGTGTACATAGGGTTAACCATGTCTTTTCATGTCCTTTGCTATCTAATTTGCACAAACAATTAAATCAGTCTATGTGTGCAAAATTTCACACCTGTAGGGGTTAATTAAAGGTGTAAATTCGTAGCAAAAAGTCCGTTTTTTTTACAACGAATTTACACCTTTAATTAACCCCTACAGGTGTGAAATTTTGCACACATAGACTGATTTAATTGTTTGTGCAAATCAGATAGCAAACGACATGAAAAGACATGGTTAACCCTATGTACACCAAGTGTCATTTCATGTCGGGTGCTTCTGTCTTTTCACTGAAGCCGGCTTTACCCGGCAATTGAATCAGAGGATATTTTACTATGTAGAAGTGTATAAACTATACATTATGTATATATATATATATGTCACAATGACATGTATATATTATATATATGTATTCTATGTGTGTATATTTAGTGTTTACAAGGAAAGAAAGAGGTTTTTTTAGTTGCGATATTTTGTTCCCATAGACTTACATGGGACTTCCGGTATCGATATCGGGTATCGCCGATATTTTAGTGATATCGGCGATACCATTCCGATTCGATACTTTAGGATATCGGAAAGTATCGCTCAACTCTAATTGGCACATATTATCAGTATTACATGATGGAAATTTTAGATATTTTTTAAAAACTTTTTAGTGATATTATTCAGCAAATGTAAAGTTTTATGAATGTCACAGATAATTTGTAATGCTAATTATGTTTTTAAGTCAGCCATTCATTGTCTATACAATAAAAATGGTGTACATACTGTTACTTATCCATCATTAATGGATTCTGATATGTACTTGTATGCTTTTATTTAAAAACCGTATAGCAGATTATTTAACCTATTTTTATTGTGGTTTGCATTGCTTTTCAACATGTTAATGTATGCATTTATGTTTGTCAATTATTAATTTACATATATTTTTTAAAGTAAAATCATCATCTTATGGTACTAAAGGTTATATTTCTCTTGTTTGGAGTATAGACATTTTTAATTGACACGTAACAAGGAAAATACTTGATCTAGTATTTAAACATCCTCCTTGACCCTGGGCTCCAACACCGCCAGTTGTTGCTCGGAAGTGCTGTTAGCACAGTCAACACTTGCTCCTGTGTTACTGGGGTTCAGTAATGTCAGCTGTTCCCCTGCTGTGTGAACGGCAAAAAGTCCTGCTGCCTCCACCCTGTTCTCTTCTCATCCCTGGGCTCCAACACCGCCAGTTGTTGCTCGGAAGTGCTGTTAGCACAGTCAACACTTGCTCCTGTGTTACTGGGGTTCAGTAATGTCAGCTGTTCCCCTGCTGTGTGAGCGGCAAAAAGTCCTGCTGCCTCCACCCTGTTCTCTTCTCATCCCTGGGCTCCAACACCGCCAGTTGTTGCTCAGAAGTGCTGTTAGCACAGTCAACACTTGCTCCTGTGTTACTGGGGTTCAGTAATGTCACTGTTCCCCTGCTGTGTGAATGGCAAAAAGTCCTGCTGCCTCCATCCTGTTCTCTTCTCATCCCTGGGCTCCAACACCGCCAGTTGTTGCTCGGAAGTGCTGTTAGCACAGTCAACACTTGCTCCTGTGTTACTGGGGTTCAGTAATGTCAGCTGTTCCCTGCTGCGTGAACGGCAAAAAGTCCTGCTGCCTCCACCCTGTTCTCTTCTCATCCCTGGGCTACAACACCGCCAGTTGTTGCTCGAAGTGCTGTTAGCACAGTCAACACTTGCTCCTGTGTTACTGGGGTTCAGTAATGTCAGCTGTTCCCTGCTGTGTGAACGGCAAAAAGTCCTGCTGCCTCCACCCTGTTCTCTTCTCATCCCTGGGCTCCAACACCGCCAGTTGTTGCTCGGAAGTGCTGTTAGCACAGTCAACACTTGCTCCTGTGTTACTGGGGTTCAGTAATGTCAGCTGTTCCCCTGCTGTGTGAACGGCAAAAAGTCCTGCTGCCTCCAACCGGTTCTCTTCTCATCCCTGGGCTCCAACACGACAGTTGTTGCTCGGAAGTGTCATTGGCACGGGTACTCACTCCTGCCCAGACTGGTTACAGCACGCCATCTGTTTCCTGTCAGTGTAAACGTCACTTAGCCTCCAATAAGTTGTCCTGTCGTGTTTCGGTCGGGTTAGCCGACTCTATGGTGTCATGTGTGCATTGCCACGAAGATCGTCGCGGTTGCACATTTTGACTTCTCACAGCTGATCTGCTGTTTCTTTGTGTTTGGCAGCTAGGGAGTTAATTCTGTCTGTGCTCGGTGCTGGGACTGGGTGCAGTTTCTCCCGGCTGCAATTGATTATTTGTTGATTGGTTTCCTTTAAATTCCTGGTTGTCTGCTTGGGGAGTTGCCAGTGAAACCTTCATGCAGACCACAGATAGGAATGAATCTGTATAGACTTTAGTTGTGAGCTCCTTAGTTGTTCTAAGCTCAACTTGGTTAGAGTTTATTTCCCAGACCATTTATGTTCCTTTGGTGTTTGAGTGTGTATGCAAGCGAGTGTTATCCTGTCTGTCTTATATGTCTAATCTGTGTATTTAGCTGAGATCAGCCCATATCCCTTTGGTGGTAGTCAGGATCCTTCTTAGGACTGATTACAGGGTTCAGGGTCTGATAGGAGACAGGGTTAGGTTGGAGACTTGGACCTCTGAACCATTATCAGTACCTCCAAGGTGAGGGATTAGTTAGGACCCCAGTTTAGGGTCAGGTTAGATCCGGTCCACCTCTTTCCTGTTTCAGCTCATCAAGTCCTCAAGATTTAACCCTGAGTTCAGCAGATATCGTGTCAGGTAAATCTATTCTATACTTACATGCTGATGTTGCTATACTAGTTGTTGTATTGAGTGTTGTTCCTGTATTAATAGTTTACTGACATTGTATACATATCATTAGACAGCGTGACATTTTTCACTGGCATAAAAATTATCTCCAGTTACCATGGATCCAGTAGCCCAGCTGGCTCTGCAGTTGCAGGGATTATCCATGGAGCTGACGGACATTAAGTCCAAAGTTTTGTCTCCCCTGGAGCAAACCAGAGTTGAACCTAAAGTAGCTCTCCCGGACAGGTTCACTGGTGGGCGAGACAAATTTTTCACCTTCCGGGAGGCATGTAAATTGTATTTTCGGCTTCGGCCTCGATCATCAGGGAGTGATGAGCAGAGAGTGGGAATTGTTATCTCACTTCTGCAAGGGGACCCTCAATCCTGGGCATTTTCCCTTCCTCCGGGATCCCGGCTCTACTTTCTGTAGATCAATTTTTTACTGCTCTGGGATTGGTATATGATGACCCAGATCGGGTCTCTCTTGCTGAGACAAAATTAAAGATACAGCAGGGAGATCGTCCTGCAGAGGAATTTGCTTCTGAGTTTCGTAGATGGGCCACAGATACTCAGTGGAATGACCCAGCTCTTAGGAGCCAGTTTTGTCATGGGCTTTCTGATAAATTAAAAGACGTTTTGGCTCAGTATGAGTCTCCTCATTCACTGGAGGCTGCTATGGCCTTAGCTATCCGTACTGATAGACGGCTTCGGGAGAGGGGTGAGGTAACCCACTCCTGTTGTTTCTCCACCTACCACTAAAGTCCCTTATGTTGAGGTTCCCCTTGTCTGTTCGGATGAGCCTATGCAGTTGGGAGGGACATCATTTCGTAGGAGGGGATTGGCGGTACGCCGCAGGACTAGAAGATGTTTTTTCTGCGGGAAAGAGGGACATTTTGTTGGAGAATGTCCATCCCATGCCTTGTTGAGCCAAAAGTCGCCGGAAAACTGTTAATCCCAGGTTGTGTGGTGGACGACAACCTGGGAGCATGTATTTCATCCGCCAGTTCTTCTCAGTTCCTTGTACCAGTGGAGGTGGTAGTTGGTACGAGAGTGGAGAGATTGTCTGTTCTTCTTGATAGTGGTTCCGGGGCTAATCTGGTTGACGCTCAGTTTGCTCAGGCTCAAGGTATGCATCTGAGTGTATTGGTCAAACCGATCCCTATATTCTCCATTGACGCCAGGCCTCTCGGCCAAGGTAGCTTTGTTCATGAGGTTCATAACATTGACCTTCGGGTAGGGGCAATACATAGGGAACAATTATCTTGTTATGTGTTGGAGGGTCTACCTACTCCATTGTGTTGGGACTTCCTTGGTTGGTTAAACATAACCCTGTGATTAATTGGCAGTCCAGAGAAATAAGCCAATGGGGTGAGTTTTGCAAAAGCAACTGCATGAACACAGTCATCAGTGCGGTCGTGCCTAGTACATTGCCTCCTTTTTTGGAGGATTTTGGGGATGTTTTCTCTGAGGAGGGGTGTCAGGAGTTGCCTCCTCATCGCGTGTATGACTGCTCTATTAATCTCCTTCCTGATGCTAAGTTGCCTAAAGCTAGGTTGTATAATCTTTCTGATCCTGAGAGGCAGGCTATGAAAGATTATATTTCTGAAAGTCTGGCCAAAGGGCATATTAGACCTTCATCTTCCCAGTAGCCGCGGGGTTCTTCTTTGTGAAGAAGAAAGATGGAGGCCTACGCCCTTGCTTGGATTTCCGCGAACTTAATCGGATTACTGTTCGAGATCCGTATCCACTCCCTCTTATTCCTGATCTCTTCAATCAAATTGTTGGCGCCAAATGGTTCTCTAAATTGGATCTCAGGGGGGCGTATAATCTGATTAGGATAAAAGAGGGGGATGAGTGGAAAACGGCGTTTAACACGCCGGAGGGACATTATGAGAACCTTGTCATGCCTTTTGGTCTGACTACTGCACCAGCAGTATTCCAACATTTTGTTAATGACATTTTTCGTCACCTTGTGGGGCTGTTTGTGGTTGTATATTTGGACGACATTTTTAATTTACTCGCCAGATCTTGTGTCTCATCAGGAGCATGTGAGACAGGTGTTGCAGATCTTGCGAGACAATAAACTATACGCCAAACTGGAGAAGTGTGTATTTGCCGTACAGGAACTTCAGTTTTTGGGTTTTTTGGTGTCAGCCTCCGGTTTCCGTATGGACCCTGAAAAGGTGAGAGCAGTGCTTGAATGGGATCAGCCAGGGGATCTTAAGGCTCTGCAGCGTTTTTTGGGGTTTGCTAACTACTACCGGAAATTTATTTGTAATTTCTCATCTGTCGTCAAACCTCTCACTGACATGACAAGAAAAGGGACGGATTTTTCTAAATGGTCGGACAAAGCTTGCCAAGCTTTTCCTCTTTGAAGAAATGTTTTGCTTCGGCACCCGTTCTCATCCAACCAGATGCATCTCAGCGTTCATTGTGGAGGTGGATGCGTCTGACGTAGGGGTGGGTGCTATTTGTCCCAGGGTCCGTCCCTGGTAAATGGCATCCGTGCGCTTTCTTTTCTAAGAAATTGTCGTCCGCCGAAAGGAATTATGATATCGGCAATAGGGAACTTTTGGCCATTAAGTTAGCTTTTGAAGAATGGCGTCACTTTTTGGAGGGGGCAGTCCACCGGTTACTGTTATTACTGATCACAAGAACCTGTTGTATTTGGAATCCGCTAAGCGTCTGAATTCCAGACAAGCTCGATGGTCGTTGTTTTTTACCAGGTTTAATTTTGTCGTCACTTATCGCCCGGGGTCTAAGAATGTAAAGGCTGATGCCTTGTCTCGCAGTTTCCCAGGGGCCGGGAAAACGGATGACCCGAGTCCTATCCTTCAGGAGGGGGTGGTAGTGTCGGCTGTATTTTCTGAGCTTGAGGAGGAGGTGTTAGAGGCTCAGGGGGACGCCCCTGCAGGACCTCCAGGGAGATGTTTGTCCCAAATCTGTTGAGACAAAAGGTTATTGAGGCACATCATAATTCTGCTCTAGCAGGACATCCAGGGAGTAAGGCTACTTTAGATCTCCTTTCTCGCCGGTTTTGGTGGCCTAATGCTAATAAAGATGTTATAACTTTTGTCGCGTCATGTGGGGTGTGTGCTCGCTCTAAAACCCCTCATACCCGTCCGTCTGGGACCCTTTTACCCTTGAAACTTCCGGAGCGTCCATGGACTCATTTATCTATGGACTTCATTACGGACCTTCCTCCGTCGTCAGGGAATACTGTCATACTGGTGGTTGTTGACAGGTTCAGTAAGATGGCACATTTCGTTGCTCTTCCTGCACTCCCTAATGCTAAAACTCTGGCGCAGGTGTTCATTAGGGAGATCGTTAGACTTCATGGGTTGCCTTCTGATGTGGTGTCAGATAGGGGGTCTCAGTTTGTGTCCAAATTTTGGAGGGCATTTTGTTTACGTCGGGGGATGCAATTGTCATTTTCCTCGGCTTTTCATCCACAGACCAATGGTCAGACAGAGCGTCTGAATCAGAGCTTAGAGACATATCTCCGGTGTTTTGTTTCAGAGAACCAAGAGGACTGGTCTTCTTTCTTGCCTCTGGCAGAGTTCGCTCTTTACAACAGATGGTGCGAGTCCACTGGTAAGTCCCCGTTTTTTGGGGCATATGGTTTCCATCCCCAGTTTTGTACTTTCAATGGGGGGGGCCCTTCTGGGGTTCCTGAGGAGGAGCGTTTCTCGTCGTCACTTGCTTCTGTGTGGCGAGGTGTATTGAATAATCTGAGTGCGATGGGGAACCGTTACAAACGTATGGCTGATAGGAGGAGAGTTTCTGGTCCAGATCTGAATGTGAACGATCTGGTATGGTTGTCTACCAGGAATATAAAACTTAAGGTGCCCTCCTGGAAACTGGGTCCCAGATTCATCGGGCCGTACAGGATCAGTTCCATAATTAATCCTGTGGCATTTCGTCTGGACCTCCCTCCTACGTTTAAAATTCATAATGTGTTCCACAAGTCATTACTTAAAAGGTATGTGGCACCAGTCATACCGTCACCTCTACCTCCTCCTCCTGTGTTGGTCAATGGTAACTTGGAATTTCAAGTATCAAAGATCATTGACTCACGTCTGAATCGCCGGTCCCTTCAGTACTTGGTGCATTGGAAGGGTATGGTCCAGAGGAGAGGACGTGGGTCCCTGCGTCTGATGTTAACGCAGATCGTTTGGTTCGGACCTTCCACAGAACTCACCCGGGCAGGCCTGGCCCTGAGGGTCCGGAGGCCCCTCGTAGAAGGGGGGGTACTGTCATGTGTGCATTGCCACGAAGATCGTCGCGGTTGCACATTTTGACTTCTCACAGCTGATCTGCTGTTTCTTTGTGTTTGGCAGCTAGGGAGTTAATTCTGTCTGTGCTCGGTGCTGGGACTGGGTGCAGTTTCTCCTGGCTGCAATTGATTATTTGTTGATTGGTTTCCTTTAAATTCCTGGTTGTCTGCTTGGGGAGTTGCCAGTGAAACCTTCATGCAGACCACAGATAGGAATGAATCTGTATAGACTTTAGTTGTGAGCTCCTTAGTTGTTCTAAGCTCAACTTGGTTAGAGTTTATTTCCCAGACCATTTATGTTCCTTTGGTGTTTGAGTGTGTATGCAAGCGAGTGTTATCCTGTCTGTCTTATATGTCTAATCTGTGTATTTAGCTGAGATCAGCCCATATCCCTTTGGTGGTAGTCAGGATCCTTCTTAGGACTGATTACAGGGTTCAGGGTCTGATAGGAGACAGGGTTAGGTTGGAGACTTGGACCTCTGAACCATTATCAGTACCTCCAAGGTGAGGGATTAGTTAGGACCCCAGTTTAGGGTCTGGTTAGATCCCGGTCCACCTCTTTCCTGTTTCAGCTCATCAAGTCCTCAAGATTAACCCTGAGTTCAGCAGATATCGTGTCAGGTAAATCTATTCTATACTTACATGCTGATGTTGCTATACTAGTTGTTGTATTGAGTGTTGTTCCTGTATTAATAGTTTACTGACATTGTATACATATCATTAGACAGCGTGACATATGGTGCCTGCAGTTTATGTGCTTCCTATGTGTGCTGCGGGATATGCAAATAAAGGCTGTTTCCGTTGTGACAATAGGACAATCACCCACTGTAGTACTGTGGGATTCGGTAACTGCGGCCGGCTCGCGGCCTGTCAACTTAAATTTCCATGGGTACCTTCTGCTACCCGTCCGGGTTCCAGTACCGTCAGCTGGTTCTCCGCAGTGCCTTTGGCCTAGGTGCCTCCATCTCGGTATCCGAGTTCCAGCAACGTCTGCTGGTCCTTGGTAGTGCTTTGGAGCACAGGTACCTCCTGCTTAGTAATCGTATCCCAGTAACGTCAGCTGGTCCTCGGTTGTGCCATTGGCTCTTTTCCTTCTGCTGCCCCTCCGGGTTCCAGCACAGTCAGCTGGTCCTCGTTACTTGCATTGGCTCTTGTACCTTCTGCTACCCGTCCGGGTTCCAGTACCGTCAACTGGTTCTCCGCAGTGCCTTTGGCCTAGGTGCCTCCATCTCGGTATCCGAGTTCCAGCAACGTCTGCTGGTCCTTGGTAGTGCTTTGGAGCACAGGTACCTCCTGCTTAGTAACCGTGTCCCAGTAACGTCAGCTGTCCTCGGTTGTGCCATTGGCTCATTTCCTTCTGCTGCCCCTCCGGGTTCCAGCACAGTCAGCTGGTCCTCGTTACTTGCATTGGCTCTTGTACCTTCTGCTACCCGTCCGGATTCCAGTACCGTCAACTGGTTCTCCGCAGCGCCTTTGGCCTAGGTGCCTCCATCTCGGTATCCGAGTTCCAGCAACGTCTGCTGGTCCTTGGTAGTGCTTTGGAGCACAGGTACCTCCTGCTTAGTAACTGTGTCCCAGTAACGTCAGCTGGTCCTCGGTTGTGCCATTGGCTCTTTTCCTTCTGCTGCCCCTCCGTGTTCCAGCACAGTCAGCTGGTCCTCGTTACTTGCATTGGCTCTTGTACCTTCTGCTACCCGTCCGGGTTCCAGTACCGTCAACTGGTTCTCCGCAGTGCCTTTGGCCTAGGTGCCTCCATCTCGGTATCCGAGTTCCAGCAACGTCTGCTGGTCCTTGGTAGTGCTTTGGAGTACAGGTACCTCCTGCTTAGTAACCGTGTCCCAGTAACGTCAGCTGGTCCTCGGTTGTGCCATTGGCTCTTTTCCTTCTGCTGCCCCTCCGGGTCCCAGCACAGTCAGCTGGTCCTCGTTACTTCCATTGTCTCTTGTACCATCTGATACCCATCCGGGTTCCAGTAACGTCAGCTGGTTCGAGGAAATTAGTCAGCCTTCTTGTACCTTCAGCTACATTTACAAATTGAAGATTTTTTAAATGTTTTTTGGGTAATCACTCTGGATCTCCAACAATGAAGACGACGACCCTGATGACCACCCCGAAGAAGATGATGACCACAAGGACGACGAGCATCAAGCCAACCAGCCTGAACACCATCACAAAGAAGAAATAAAAGATTACCCAGAAGAAGATCACCAACAGGACAAAGAAGGTTAAGACAAACTACAAGATACAGAACAAGAGACAGAAGAACAATAAGCAGAAGATCAAAAAGCAGAAGAACATGAAGTATAAGACCAAAATGAAGAGCTAAATATATGCTCTAAATTATAAGCAGAAGAAGACTAAGCAGTGTATGGGGGTGAGTCCGTTCCTCCTCGTGGTGCCCCTGGAAAATGCCTGCTGCTGCAGGCTAAACTGAACACGGACAAATACTGTTGTAATTTAAATCTTTTGTGACAGCAAGAACGGAAGGATGAAAAATTCATACTTTGACAGATTACAAGTACAGGAATCTCTGTCACAAATAAGAATATGATGAAGAAGATGAAGTACAATATGAAGAAGAATAATAGTTTAATAAGAAGAATATGAGTAATGTTAACAAAAAGATGAATAGCAAGAAGTTTAAGAAGAAGATAAAGAAGGTGAAGATGAAGAATAATTTGATGAAAAAGATGATGCTGCTGAAGATTATGAAGGAGAAAGTGTGTCAAAAGTTAAAAAGGTGAAGCATGGAAGTTGTGAAATATACATATTTGCCAAAATAGAAAAAACGTTAACAACATTGTCAATTTCTTCGTCAATCCGAACATCTTTAAAAAAAAATATATTTATGCTATTCCATTTGATTGGGTTAAACATCTATGCCTTTAATGTCTCCTCAACCTTCCCCAATACATTGTACATTACTCTTTGTTGTTTTTCTTCATGTACAATTAACCAACAAGGCAAGAATGGTTTTTTTTTAATTCCGATATTTTGTTCCCATAGACTTATATTGGATTTCCGGTATCGGTATCGGGTATCGCCGATATTTTTTGGGTATCGGCGATACCATTCCGATTCCGATACTTTTGGATATCGGAAAGTATCGCTCAACTCTAGCAGCCACTGAAAAAACTGGAAAGGCAAATGAACAAATAACAGTGGCTCAGATAAACTGAGAGGAGCACAAGCCCCGGAGGGGACCTGGCTGACCTCCACAGAAGTGCAGAGAACAATGCAAAAAGCAAGCACAAAAATAAAGCAGAAAATATCTTATCTGATAGCAGAAGATGCAGGCAAGACTCAGCAAGTTTCAAAGTGAACCAGGAACCACAGTTGAGACAAGAACAATAGATCACCGGCAACCATGATGGGAGGGAACCTCCCTTATATAAGACTAGTCTGTAACTCCTGATTGCCAATCCTCATTGAATGGTTCCGTACTGTTTGTAACCACCAGAGGGAGCTTCTGCTCAGAATTCATTTCTAACACATTCACAACAGTACCCCCCCCTTGAGGAGGGGTCACCGAACCCTCATTTGGGCAACCAGGTCAGTCAGGATGAGCTCTGTGATACGCATGGATCAGTCTCCTAGCATGGATGTCCGAAGCAAACACCCAAGAATTGTCCTCCTGACCATAACCTCTCCACTTAACCAAATACTGGAGTTTCCGTCTAGAAAAACGAGAATCCAATATTTTCTCAACCACATACTCCAGATTGCCCTCAACCAAAACAGGGTCAGGAGGCGCAGCCATAGGAACCACTGGCTCGACAAACCTCTTCAATAAGGACTTGTGGAACACGTTATGGATCTTAAATGTCCCTGGAAGAAGTAAACGAAAGGAAACAGGATTAAGAATCTCCATGATCTTATAAGGTCCAATGAACCTAGGCTTAAACTTAGGAGATGCAACTCTCATAGGGATATTTCTTGAGGACAACCAGACCAAGTCCCCCACTTCAAACCGAGGACCATCAGTCCTATGCCGGTTGGCAAACCGCTGGGCCCTCTCCTGAGAGAGGGACAACCTCTCCACTACCTGGTCCCAAATCTGCTGCATATGCTCCACAACAGAGTCAACACCTGGACAGACAGAAGCCTCCGTCTGTCCCGAAGAAAATCGAGGGTGAAACCCAAAATTGCAGAAAAATGGAGACATCAAAGTGGCAGAGCTAGCCCTATTATTAAGAGCAAACTCAGCCAAAGGCAAAAAAGAGACCCAGTCATCTTGATCAGCAGACACAAAGCATCTCAGATAAGTCTCCAATGTCTGGTTTGTTCTCTCAGTTTGTCCATTGGTCTGTGGATGAAAAGCCGAGGAGAAAGACAATTGAACACCAAGTTTAGAACAAAAAGTCCTCCAAAATCTGGAAACAAACTGGACTCCTCTGTCAGACACAATGTTCTCAGGAATGCCGTGTAACCAAACCACGTGCTGAAGGAACAAAGGCACCAATTCGGAGAAGGAAGGCAACTTAGGTAATGGCACAAGATGTATCATTTTGGAAAACCTATCACAAATCACCCAGATAATGGTCATTCTCTGAGAAACAGGGAGGTCGGAAATGAAATCCATAGAGATATGGGTCCATGGTCTCTTGGGCACAGGCAAAGGCATCAACAAACCACTAGAGCGAGAGCAAGGCTTGGAGCGAGAGCAAGTCCCGCAGGACTGCACAAATTCCCTGACGTCACGAGACAAATTAGGCCACCAAAAGGACCGACTAACCAAGTCTCTGGTACCAAAAATTCCGGGATGACCGGCCAACGCGGAACAATGAATCTCAGACATCACACTCTATTTCCACCGTTCTGGGACAAACAATTTCCCAATAGGGCAGCGCTCGGGTTTATCCTCCTGACACCCTTCCAGAGCCAGTCTCAAATTGGGCGAGATGGCGGAAAGAACTATACCCTCTTTCAAAATAACAGCAGGATCTGATAACTCAGGAGAGTCCGCAAGGAAACTCCTCGAGAGGGCATCCGCCTTAACATTCTTAGTACCAGGAAGAAAGGAAACCACAAAATTAAAACGTGTGAAAAACAAAGCCCACCTGGCCTGTCTAGGATTAAGTCGCTTGGCTGATTCCAGATAAACCAGATTCTTATGGTCCGTGAGGACCACCACCTGATGTTTGGCTCCCTCCAGCCAATGTCTCCACTCTTCAAAAGCCCACTTCATGGCCAATAACTCCCGATTACCCACGTCATAATTACGTTCAGTTGGAAAAAATTTTCGAGAGAAAAAGGCACAAGGGTTACTTTTAGAGGTCTCAGGATCTCTTTGGGACAAAACGGCACCTGCCCCAATTTAAGAGGCATCAACCTCCACCTGAAATGGCAGAGAAACATCAGGCTGCCATAGAACAGGAGCAGAAGTGAATCTCTGCTTAAGTTCCTGAAACGCAGAGACTGCCTCAGGAGGCCAATTCACCACATCAGAACCCTTTTTGGTCAAATCAGTCAATGGTTTAACAATAACAGAGAAATTACCAATAAATTTACGATAAAAATTGGCAAAACCCAAGAATCTCTGAAGAGCCTTTAATGAAGTAGGTTGGACCCAATCACAGATGGCCTGAACCTTGACTGTGTCCATTTCAATAACAGATGGGAACAAAATGAATCCCAGAAATGAGATCCTCTGTACGCCAAAAAGACACTTTGATCCCTTCACATACAAAGCATTCTCTCTCAAAATCTGGAACACAGACCGAACATGTTTCACATGAGAGTCCCAGTCATTGGAAAAAATCAAGATATCATCCAAATAAACAATCAGAAATTTATCCACAAAATCCCTGAAAATGTCATTTAGTGAGCCCAAAGGGCATCACTAGGTACTCAAAATGCCCCTCTGGGGTATTAAACGCCGTCTTCCATTCATCCCCGTGCTTAATGCGAATAAGGTTATACGCCCCCCTGAGGTCAAGCTTGGTAAACCAAGTAGCACTTTTCACCCTGGAAAACAGGTCAGAAATCAAGGGTAACGGATATTGATATTTCACAGTGATATTGTTCAAGAGACGATAATCAATACACGGCCTTAATGAACCATCCTTTTTGGCCACAAAGAAAAAACCGGCACCCAAGGGTGAAGAAGATGGTCTGATATGACCCTTCTCCAATGACTCCTTGATATAAGACCGCATAGCGTCATGTTCAGGTACAGACAAGTTAAAAAGGCGACCTTTAGGGAATTTACTACCAGGCACTAATTCAATAGCGCAGTCATAGCTCCTATGGGGGGGCAAGGATGCAGATTTACTTTCGCTAAACACATCAGAAAAATCAGTCAAAAAGTCAGGAACATCCTGAGCCTGGGGAGAGGCAGAAAAAACAGGAGTGTTGGCATTAACACATTGGCAACCCCAGCTCATTACAGACACAGATTTCCAATCCAAAACAGGATTACGAGACTGTAACCAAGGGAAACCTAGTACAATAATGTCATGCAGATTATACAGCACCAAAAATTTGCAACTCTCCTGATGATCAGGTTCAACCCTCATTATCACCTGAGTAGAGAACTGGGGTTTATTCTCAGCCAAAGGGGTAGAATCAATCCCCAGTAGGGGAATAGACTTCCGTAGGGGTATCAAGGGAAACCCACAACGTTTAGCAAAATCAAAATCCATCAGGTTAATAGCTGCTCCCGAATCAACAAAAGCCTGAGCAGAAAATGTGGACAGGGAGCAAATCAGGGTAACAGTCAACAGAAATTTAGTCTGAACACTACCCAAGACAACTGAGCGTGCAAAACGTCTTCCCCGCTTAGGGCAGACTGAAATAGCATGAGAGGCGTCACCACAGTAGAAACATAACCCATTGCATTTTCAAAACTCATGACGCTGTGCCCCAGAAGCCACTCCATCACACTGCATGGGTTCAGAAGCTGGCTCACAAGGCAACACTATTCCACGCATACCTCTATACTCACGCAAACGTCTGTCAATTTGAATCGCTAATGACATAGAATCATTGAGACCAGAGGGAGCAGGGAAACCCACCATAACATTTTTTACATTCTCTGACAGACCCTTCCGAAAAAGGGCTGCCAAAGCATCATCATTCCATTTGGTCAGGACTGCCCACTTTCGGAATTTCTGACAGTACAACTCAGCGTCCTCAAGCCCCTGATTTAATGCCAACAAGGTTTTTTCAGCTTGATCAGTGACATTAGGTTCATCGTACAATAACCCCAGAGCCAGAAAAAATGCATCAACATTACTCAAAACAGGGTCCCCAGGTGTCAGGGAAAAAGCCCAATCCTGAGGATCGCTGCGCAGGAGAGAGATGACAATTTGAACCTGCTGTGCTGCGTTCCCTGAGGACTTAGGTTTTAAGGCAAAAAACAACTTACAGTTATTTTTGAAATTCAGAAATTTAGCTCGATCCCCCAAAAATAAATCTGGCATGGGGATCCTAGGTTCCACAACCGGCAACCCTGCAAGATAGGTAGCAATACTCCGAACTTCAGTGGCAAGCTGATCCACACGGCCAGACAACTGTGCAAACTCCATTGAGAGAGAGAAAAAAAAATCCTCCTCAGCACCCAAAGAAAAAGAGGGAAAAAATGCAACAAACAGAGACAAAAAAAAAATTCTGACAACTTCCTTTTTTCTTTTTCCTTTTACTATCTTTCCCTTCTGTTGAGTACCATATAATTTTCAGTTAGGCCGGTGATACTGTTATGATTTGGTAGCTGAGGAGAGCAGGCAAAAACGGCAATACACCAGAGAGGTTGGAATCTACTGGATTGCAGTACCCTGACTAGCCACCACAACTAAAGGCAGCCGTGGAGCGTTCCTAAGTTGGTCCTAGATGCCTCGTCACAGCCTGAGAGGTTAACTACACCTAAAGATAGAAAGAGGAAAGCTATCTGCCCCGGAGCAGATCCCAAAGAACATAGGAAGCCCCCAAACATGTAATGGCGGTTATAAAAGAGGAAATACAGACACAGACAGAAAATAGTATGAGCAAACGTTGGGGCCCAATCTTCCTAGAAAGAAAAGGATAGGAAGGACACTTACTGCAATCCAAAAAAACCCTAAAAAATACCAACTCTACTAATTGCAAAAATACCTGAGATTACACGACCTCTACCACCTAAATTAGTTCTCTGGTGTAATCAAAACTAAGCCGCAGCCACTGAAAAAACTGGAAAAGGCAAATGAACAAATAACAGTGGCTCAGATAAACTGAGAGGAGCACAAGCCCCGGAGGGGACCTGGCTGACCTCCTACAGAAGTGCAGAGAACAATGCAAAAAGCAAGCACAAAAATAAAAGCAGAAAATATCTTATCTGATAGCAGAAGATGCAGGCAAGACTCAGCAAGCTTCAAAGTGAACCAGGAACCACAGTTGAGGCAAGAACAATAGATCACTGGCAACCATGATGGGAGGGAACCTCCCTTATATAAGACCAGTCTGTAACCTTTGTGGCGACTGAACCCTGAGGGTCGCCACATAAAAGGATATTTAAAATTACCCCAACGCTATATAGAGCTGTACACTTCTGATACATTTCCCTTTTTCTACTTTTTATATTCTCATGTAATCCATACTGAGCCTGAGAGCGTCAGAGTCTGCCTCCTGAAATATATATGGAAATGTCCATTAATTTACCTATACTATATATACCTGGAATCTGGTGATACAGTACCCTTTTTGACAGAAAGTCCTCCTCCACCCACCACTCTAAGTGCATCATTGACACCTCAAACATTGGCCCACATGTGTGATTATTTCTTGTGGATCTGCTTTTTATATACTGCTGTAATCCATACTGAGCCTGTGAGAGTCTTTCTCTGACTCTGGAAATATTTACGGATATTTCAAATTACCACAACGCTGTATACAGCTTCTGATACATTTCCCTTTTTCAAGTTTTTATAATCTCGTGTAATCCATACTGAGCCTGAGTGTGTCAGTGTCTGCCTCCTGAAATATATACGGAGATTTCAAATAATTTAACTATACTATATATACCTGGTATCTGGTGAAACAGTACCCCTTTTTCATCTTTTTATATTATTGTGTAATCCATACAGAGCCTGTGAGCATCTGTCTGTTACCCTGGAAATAAATACGGAAATTTAAAATTACCCCTAGACTGTATACAGCTGTATGCTTGGGATACAGTACCCTTTTTTGCAGAAAGTCGTCCTCCCCCCTCAACTGTTTTTGCATCATTGACACCTGGAACATAGGCCCACATGTGTGCTTATTTTGTGAGGATCTTTTTATATTCTGGTGTAATCCATACTCAGCCTGTGAGCGTCATTGTCTGACTCATGAAATATATATGGAGATTTCCAATAATTTAACTATACTATATATACCTGGTATCCAGTGAAACAGTACCCCTTTTTCATCTTTTATATTCTTGTGTAATCCATACTGAGCCTGTGAGCATCATTGTCTGCCTGCTGAATTACATATGGAGATTTACAATATTTTCACTATACTATATATACCTGGTATCTGGTGAAACAGTACCCTTTTTATATTATTGTGTAATACATACTGAGCCTGAGAGCGTCACTGTCTGCCTCCTGAAATATATACAGAGATTTAAAATATTTACACTATACTATATATACCTTGTATCTGGTGAAACAGAACCCTTTTTATATTATTGTGTAATACATACTGAGCCTGAGAGCGTCACTGTCTGCCTCCTAAAATATATACAGAGATTTCCAATGTTTTGACTATACTATATACACTTTGTATCTGCTGATACAGTACCCTTTTTCAGCTTTTCAAATTGTGTTCTAATCCATACTGAGCCTGTGAGCATCTGTCTGGTACTCCGTAAATATATACGGAGATTTACAATGCCCCTAGACTGTATCCAGCTGTCCGCTTCTGATACAGTCCCCTTTTTGCCATAAAGTCCTCCTCCACCCACCACTCTCAGTGCATCATTGACACCTGGAACTTTGGCCCATTTGTGTGATTATTTCTTGTGGATCTTTTTATATTCTTGTGTAATCCAGACTGAGCCTGAGAGCGTCAGTGGCTGCCTCCTGAAATATACACGGAGATTTAGAATATTTTCACTATACTACCTTGTATCTGGTGATACAGTACCCTTATTTTGGCCTCCTCTTCCTCGGACTTCTCCAATGAATTCATTTGCAGCTGCTCTACCTACATTATACACTTCAACATATGCCATTTTTGCCACCTACCTATCTTGGCTACCCTACCACCCCTCCTCCACCCACAAACTTTTTATATTCTTGTGTAATCCATACTGAGCCTTTGAGCGTTACTCTGCCTTCTGAAATATATATGGAGATTTAGAATATTTTCACTATACTATATATACCTTGTATCTGGTGAAACAGTACCCCTTTCTTAGCTTTTTATATTATTTTGTAATACATACTGAGCCTGTGAGCGTCAGTGTCTGCCTCCTGAAATACATACTGAGATTTTGAATATTTGGACTATACTATATATACCTGGTATCTGCTGATACAGTACCCCTTTTACTTCTTATTATATTCTTGTGTAATCCAGACTGAGCCTGTGAGCTTCAGAGTCTGCCTCCTGAAATATATGCGGAGATTTAGAATATTTTCACTAAACAGGAGCTCGCTTGCCCTGAAAATAGTGTGCTATCATAAAGAGTCTTCTGGCTCAAGAAGGCCTGGAAGGCTCTCTTTACTGGGAGTAGGTAAACTGCTTATATGGAGATTAAGAAGATTTTCACTATACTATATATACCTGCTATCTGGTGATTCAGTAACCCTTTTTCATTGTCTGCCTCATGAAATATATACGGACATTTAGAATATTTTCACTATAGTACCTTGCCACATCCCTTTCTGGGCTGTCCCCCCTCCTCCACCCCAACTTTTAATATTCTTGTGTAATACATACTGAGACTGAGAGCGTCAGTGGCTGCCTACTGAAATATATATGGAAATTTACAATGTTTTGAGCATACTATATATACATGGTATCTGGTGATGCAGTACCCCTTTTTATTATTATATTCTGGTGTGATACATACTGAGCTTCTGATAGTCTGTCTGTTACTCCGGAAACATATACGGAGATTTACAATGACCCCTAGACTGTATACAGCTGGACGCTTGTGATACAGTACCCTTTTTGGCATAAAGTCCTCCTCCACCCACCACTCTAAGTGCATCATTGACACCGGGAACATTGGCCCACATGTGTGAGTATTTCTTTCGGATCTGCTTTTTATATTCTTGTGTAATCCATACTGAGCTTTTGAACGTCTGTGTCTGCCTCCTAAAATACATACTGAGATTTTGAATATTTTGACTATACTATATATGCCTGGTATCTGCTGATACAGTACCCTTTTTACTTCTTACTATATTCTTGTGTAATCCAGACTGAGCCTGTGAGCGTCAGAGTCTGCCTCCTGAAATATATACGGAGATTTATTATATTTTCACTATACTATATATACCTTGTATATGGTGATACAGTACCCCTTTTTTATCTTGTTATATTATTGTGTAATCCAGACTGAGACTGAGAGCGTCAGTGTCTGTCTCCTCAAATATATACAGACATTTAGAATATTTTTTTGACTATACAGGAGCTCGCTTGCCCTGAAAATAGTGTGCTATCATAAAGAGTCTTCGGGCTGAAGAAGGGCAGGAAGGCTCCCTTAACTGGGAGTAGGTAAACTGCTTTTAAAGCCGGAGCATCAGGATCAGATTTTGGCTTACATTGCCGAAACACCCTCCATCTACAGGGGTTGGACAAAATAATGGAAACACTTGGAAACATCAACAAAAGGTAGTTTAATATGGTGTAGGTCCACCTTTTGTGGCGATTACAGCCTCAATTCTCTGAGGTATGGATTCATACAAGGTGTGAATTTTTTCCAAAGGAATTTTAGCCCATTCTTCAGTTAAAACACCCTTCAGTTCTTTGAGCGACGATGGCGGCGGAAATCGACGTCTAACTTGAATCTCTAAAATAGAACATAAATGCTCTTTAATGTTGAGGTCAGGGGATTGTGGGGGCCAGATGAGATGCTCAACTTCATTAGAATGTTCCTCGTGGCATGATTTAATGATTGTAGCTGTATGAATTGGTGAATTATCATACTGAAAGATGGCGTTCCCCTCCAGGAACATTGCTTGAACCATAGGATGCACTTGGTCGGCCAAAATGCGTGAATTATCACGGTTTTTAATTTTCCATGAAGGGATATCATTGGCCCGGCGGATCTCCATGAAATAGCATCCCAGATCATCACAGAACCTCCGCGATGTTTTACGTTTGGGAGAAGGCAGTCTGGATGGAATGCTTCTTTCGGCTGTCTCAAAACGTACACTCAGCCGGAGGTCTGAAATAGGGTAAACGATGATTCTTCTGAGAATATCACATGTTTCCACTGGTTGAGGGAACAATTCTGGAAGTTTGTACACCACTGTAAATGCTTGGAAACATGTCATTGAGAGCAGCGGTTTTCGAATTGCAGCTTTTCCGTTGAATCCAGAGTTTTTCATCTCTCGACGAAGCGTTTTTGTGGAAACTGGTTTCTGTAGGTGTTCATTGAGCTCAGCTGTGATTTTCGGAGCCGTGGTCTTGCGATCCTCTCTCACAATTCGCTTTACAATACGACGGTCTCTCTCAGTCAACTTTGACTTTCGGCCGGACCTGTGCTTTACTGCGGACGTTATTCCTTCTCTTTCTTTTCAAAAATTTTTATTAAGTATTTATGAAACTATAAGGGGGGGAGAAGGGGAAAAGGGAAGGGGAAATACAACAAGGAAAGAAGGGAGCAAGTGGACCTTGCGTCCCAATTTACAGGGAAATAACAAATTAATTTATACAGGCATTACACATATTATCTGACTACAAAGGCAATATTATAAATAGTAACCATTAATCAAGAAAGACAAAATATATATGGCTTATCTGAATATACTTTTAAGGGAATAAAGGTATCCAGCTGGACCATTTTCGAGATAATTTGTTTAGGTTGTTATGTATCAGAGCTGGTTTGTGCTCGAAGGGTTTATGGAGGGTCATTCTGTCAATTACATCTTGGATAACGGGAGGGTCAGGCCTCTTCCAATGGAAGGCAATTAGTTGCCTAACTACTAGAAGAACATGTACAACTAAGGGAATAGAGGAATGAGCAATGCCCTCTGAGTCTAAGGATAAAAGAGCTAGTTGCGGAGATAGAGTAATGGATTTTGCAGGCAAAGTGTCCAGGGCACAGAGTACAGATGGTGCTGGAGTCGGTCGGCCTGAAAGCAATTTGGAATCCCCTTACTTCAGGTGGGATGTGAGGTATCCTTTCTAGCGCTATTCTCTGAGGCACTGGCTGCTATAAGCTCTGTCCAAGCTCCTCTCTCTGTCTCATGTCTAGGTAGAACTTCACTCTCATAACAGGCAACTGTAACCGGCTTCAGGAATCACTCACTTATGGAGTCTCACATGTGCTGCTGCTGTGTAGTAGAGTATTACTTGGGGCAGAGAACCTGCTGTCTCATGCTCTCCGGATTCTGCTGCTGGGACTTTAGTTTACCCACTCAGCCTCGGACTCCGGGGGTCCGGTTTCTGGCGATCCAACCTGGGGGTGAGCTCTCTATAGCCCCTCTTTTCCCTAGCTTGTCTCCACACGTCTCTCCTCTCTTGTCCCTCCAGCCACACTCACTAACTCCTCCCCCAGCCACAATGTTCTCGAGGTGCTCTTCTGAAATCAGGTGTTGGATCTCCCCCTTCTGGTCCGGAGTAGGAGAGGTGTTGTATGCTGTGTTACCTGTTAAAGGGATCCTTCCTTGCTTTCAGGCATGACATCACTCCCCCTCTGGAGGGAGGCAAGGTCACTGTGGCAACCAAACTCCTGGGGTTCAACACACTTGCAAGCGTGGACGGACTACAAAACGTACAAATCCACCACCCCAGGGCCGGCGTCAGCACCTGGCACACTCGGGCAAGTGCCGGTTCCCTGAGCAGGTGTGGGGGGGACGACTCGTGGGCGACAGTGCTGCCACAGGGCCCCTCATAGTACAAAAATTTGTCTCTGACAGTGGGATGGGCCCACTCGCCGTCAGACACACCGGCGTACTATGAGGGGCCCTGTGCTAGTGATGTCGCCCACGAGTCGGCCCCCCCTGCTTGCTAAGGGCCCAGCACTTGCAATACTTACCTCTCCATGCTCCACCACTGTGACGTCTTACGCGTTTCCTGACAGTAACATTCAGGTTACAGAGCGCAATGATGTCACGTCTGTACTCCCCTCTGCCTAAACAGTCCAACTGCAGAGAGCTGTAAGATGGAGACGCTGAGGAGTCCAGAGTAGAGCAGTGCACAGCGAGGAGAGGTATTTCATTTTATGTAATGTTTGGAGGAATGTATGGGGAGCATTTTACACTGGATCATTAATAATGTGGCCCATTATATATGGAGCTTTCTTTTGGTCCATAAGACACTGGAGCATCATCCATGGGGCCCATCTAAACTGTAATTTTGTAAATGGGGGACATCAGACACTGGAGCAGCATTTACGTGGCGCATTACACACTGGAACATTAATAATGGGGCCCATTATATAAGGAGCTTTGTTTTGGCCCATAAGACACTGGAGCAGCATTTATGTGGCCCATTACACACTGGAACATTAATAATGGGGCCATTATATATGGAGCTTTCTTTTGGCCCATAAGACACTGGAGCAGCACCCATGGGGCCCATCATATACTGGAGTTTTGTAAATGGGGGACATCAGATACTGGAGCAGCATTTACGTGGCCCATTACACACTGGAACATTAATAACTGGGCCCATTATATATGGAGCTTTGTTTTGGCCCATAAGACACTGGAGCAGCATTTACGTGGCCCGTTACACACTGGAACATTAATAATGGGGCCCATTATATATGGAGCTTTCTTTTGGCCCATAAGACACTGGAGAAGCATCCATGGGGCCCATCATATACTGGAGTTTTGTAAATGGGGGACATCAGACACTGGAGCAGCATTTACGTGACCCATTACACACTGGAACATTAATAATGGGGCCCATTATATATGGAGCATGATTTTGGCCCATCATATACTGGAGCATCATCCATGTGGCCCATCATATACTGGAGAATAATATGGGGTTCATTATTTATGGGAATCATATAGGTATGGAGCATCATATGGGGCCTATTCTGTATGGAGCATTATATGGAGCCCATTCTGTATGGAGCAATATATGGGGCCCATTATATACTGTATGGAGCTTTATATGCGACTCATTATACTGCATGGAGCAATATGTGGGGCTCATTCTACTCTATGGGGACCGTCCTATACTTTATGACACATTATATGCGGACTATCATATCCTGGAGCAGTATGTGGAGCTCATCATATACTGTATGGAACATTACAGTACAGACCAAAAGTTTGGACACACCTTCTCATTTAAAGATTTTTCTGTATTTTCATGACTATGAAAATTGTACATTCATATATTGTTCCTCATTGTTCCTGAATAGTGTTGAGCGATACGATACCGCAAGTATCGGGTATCGGCCGATATTAGCTGTATCGGCCTTTCGATACTTAGTTCCGATATTTTCCATATATCGTATACCGAATCGGAAGTTCCCATAATTCTTTGAGAGGCAATGTGATTTTAGTCAGCCAATGAGGAATCCTAAGAAGTGTGGGCACATCCTGTACTGCTGCGGTCATGTTAACTAATGGCATGGCTGTGATTGGATGCTGAAATGATGTCAGAATGCACTATAAAAGGCGCCCGCCGCCATTTTAGCGTCACTGTGCTGTGAATTCAGTAAGGGACAGAACGCTGCTGTGCTGACTCTGAGGGACAGTTAGAGATTGCGATTTAGTGTACTGTGCTTTAGGCAGGCTAGCACCAACCGCTGAGTAAAGCTTCCTTTTGCCTGCAGTGTTGTTTTAACAGCTCTGCAAGGTGTGTGTGAGTGCAGGTGACGCTGCAGTTTGCTCTGCATGCAACGCTGTCTGTGGGCATCTGCACGTGTCACTCACAGACTCTTTTTTTTTTTCTTCAGTGTAATTCTTGCTGCTCCATGCAATTTAAATTTTAGTGTGCGCTTCCATCCGTATCCAATACATTGGTTGCAAACACTATAGAAGTAGACAAAGGAGTAGCCTTTCACAGATTGTGAACAGTTGTGTTTCAGTGTTCACTTCAGTCTGTGTTTTTTATTTTTTGAGTGCACATCACGCTCCAGTTACTTGTTCAAGCACTGCTGCTTGTACTCTGCTGAGCGTGTCTCAGTGCCTCATCCTTTTCATTTCTCTCCAATTGGTTCTGCTCCATTCCATTTAAATAAATATAATCTATTAGTGTGACGCGCTTCCATCCGTATCCAATACATTGGTTGCAAACACTATAGAAGTAGACAAAGGAGTAGCCTTTCACAGATTGTGAACAGTTGTGTTTCAGTGTTCACTTCAGTCTGTGTTTTTTATTTTTTGAGTGCACATCACGCTCCAGTTACTTGTTCAAGCACTGCTGCTTGTACTCTGCTGAGCGTGTCTCAGTGCCTCATCCTTTTCATTTCACTCCAATTGGTTCTGCTCCATTCCATTTAAAATAAATATAATCTATTAGTGTGACGCGCTTCCATCCGTATCCAATACATTGGTTGCAAACACTATAGAAGTAGACAAAGGAGTAGCCTTTCACAGATTGTGAACAGTTGTGTTTCAGTGTTCACTTCAGTCTGTGTTTTTTATTTTTTGAGTGCACATCACGCTCCAGTTACTTGTTCAAGCACTGCTGCTTGTACTCTGCTGAGCGTGTCTCAGTGCCTCATCCTTTTCATTTCACTCCAATTGGTTCTGCTCCATTCCATTTAAAATAAATATAATCTATTAGTGTGACGCGCTTCCATCCGTATCCAATACATTGGTTGCAAACACTATAGAAGTAGACAAAGGAGTAGCCTTTCACAGATTGTGAACAGTTGTGTTTCAGTGTTCACTTCAGTCTGTGTTTTTTATTTTTTGAGTGCACATCACGCTCCAGTTACTTGTTCAAGCACTGCTGCTTGTACTCTGCTGAGCGTGTCTCAGTGCCTCATCCTTTTCATTTCTCTCCAATTGGTTCTGCTCCATTCCATTTAAAATAAATATAATCTATTAGTGTGACGCGCTTCCATCCGTATCCAATACATTGGTTGCAAACACTATAGAAGTAGACAAAGGAGTAGCCTTTCACAGATTGTGAACAGTTGTGTTTCAGTGTTCACTTCAGTCTGTGTTTTTTATTTTTTGAGTGCACATCACGCTCCAGTTACTTGTTCAAGCACTGCTGCTTGTACTCTACTGAGCGTGTCTCAGTGCCTCATCCTTTCATTTCTCTCCAATTGGTTCTGCTCCATTCCATTTAAAATAAATATAATCTATTAGTGTGACGCGCTTCCATCCGTATCCAATACATTGGTTGCAAACACTATAGAAGTAGACAAAGGAGTAGCCTTTCACAGATTGTGAACAGTTGTGTTTCAGTGTTCACTTCAGTCTGTGTTTTTTATTTTTTGAGTGCACATCACGCTCCAGTTACTTGTTCAAGCACTGCTGCTTGTACTCTGCTGAGCGTGTCTCAGTGCCTCATCCTTTTCATTTCTCTCCAATTGGTTCTGCTCCATTCCATTTAAAATAAATATAATCTATTAGTGTGACGCGCTTCCATCCGTATCCAATACATTGGTTGCAAACACTATAGAAGTAGACAAAGGAGTAGCCTTTCACAGATTGTGAACAGTTGTGTTTCAGTGTTCACTTCAGTCTCTGCGTAATAACCACACTTAGGCCTTATAACTTTTCTGACTTTCTTTATCAATCTACCAAGATGAAGAAGTCAGTGAGTAAGGCACGTGGTCGTGGCCGTGGAGTTTCAGCAGGGAGAGGACGTGGGGATTCTGTGGCTGCTGCCGCCCTCAGTGACACAGCATCCACCAGTTTTACCCATGAGCGTTCCTTTATGCGCACTTTGGTAGGAGCTCAGCGTGCCCCCCTGCTGCGGGAAGAACAAATTGAAGCCGTTGTTGGTTGGATGGCAGCCAATGCATCGACTTCAATTCCTTCCACCTCCTCTCAGGAACACAACACTGTTGAGCAACCATCTGTCTGTTCACCGCCTGTCAAATTGCCCAGGCAGTCAGAGAGTTCTGTACAGGAGCCAGCTGAGTCTCTGCTTCTGTTCTCAGAATCTGTTGGCTCGCAAACACGGGCACAGGCAAGCAGCATTCTGCAATTTGAAGAAGAGGGAGTATGCAGTGATGCGCAACAGCTGTGTCTCTCTCAATCTGAAGAGGCGGGTGAGCCAGTGCCGATGGACAGCACACCGCAGAACGCATCTCATGATGATGATGAGACTCAGGTGCCAGGTTTTGTGGAGCATGGTGCTGCCCAGACCATCCAACAGCAGCAGGTGTTGGAAGAGGGTAGTGGAGATGATGAAGTCCGAGACCCAACATGGCGTGAGCAACAGGAAGGTGGTGGGAGCAGCTCTGAGGAAGAGATTGGCCCAACGGTACAAAGAGGAGGGAGAGGTAGGCTGCAGACTCGTTTGCCTGTAGCCTCCAGTTTGGCACCTGTTGGGAGCAGTTCTCTTACAAATGTCAAAATTGGCGCTCCCATGACTTGCACTGCGTGGTCCTTTTTTGACAGACTTGTAGATGATATTTGCTATGTTAAATGCAAGCTGTGTAAGCAAAAAGTTAAAAGAGGTAAAAATATCAGTAACCTGAATACCACGAATATGTGGAAACATGTACGGACAAAGCACGTAGCTGAGTTACAAAGACACACTGGAGATGTAGGCCAACCTACAGCAGCACCTACATCTTCAGGTCGTGTTGGAGCCTCTACCTCCAGCTCACACACGCCTGGTTCGGCTTCCTCACAGGATCTCCATGGAAGAACCTCGGTCACTGTTGTCCATAGACAAACTGTTATTCCACCCACAGCAGCAAGTTCACAGTCATCGTCACACTCCCAGGCCACAAAACAGCCATCGGTACCACAGGCATGGGATAAAAGACGGCCATACTCGGCAAACCATCCACGAGCACAGGCTCTGAATTCTGGCATTGCAAAACTCCTGTCCCTTGAAATGCTGTCATTCAGGCTGGTGGAGACTGACAGTTTCAGGAACTTAATGGCATTGGCAGTCCCACAATATAATGTGCCAAGCCGATTTTATTTCAGCAGGCAAGCCGTCCCTGCTCTGCAAAAACATGTCGAGGGAAACATTAACCATGCGCTACTAAACGCCGTCAGTAGCAGGGTCCACCTGACCACCGATGCGTGGACCAGTACCCATGGCCAGGGACGATACCTTTCCCTCACTGCCCATTGGGTCAATGTTGTGGAGCCGGGTACAGATCTTGCCAGTGGCGCTGTACGTGTTCTGCCAACTCCAAGGATTGCAGGAATCCAGTCTGTACACATTGATTCCTCCTCCTACTCCAGTTCCTCAGAATCATCGCTGCACGAGCCGTCACGGTATACCTCCACATGGACCCGTGAACGCTTACCTGTTGCGACCTATATGAGCACAGCCGTGGCCAAACGTCAACAGGCCGTCCTGAAAATGATTTCAATGGGGAATCTAAGCCACACAGCGCAGGAGGTCTGGAATGCCATCAAGCAGGAGAGCTACGTGTGGTTTTTGCCTGCGAATCTCCAGCCAGGCTTGGTAGTGTGTGACAATGGCCGAAATCTGGTGGCAGCTCTGGGCCTTGGCAACCTTACTCACATACCATGTCTGGCACATGTGCTCAACTTGGTCGTGCAGAGCTTTTTGAGGGACTATCCGGATCTTGCTGGACTGCTGCAGAAGGTTCGCCTAGAGTGCGCTCACTTGCGACGTTCCAGCATAGCCAGATCGCGCATTGCTGCTCTGCAACGCCGATTTCGCCTTCCTGAACATCGCATCATATGTGACGTACCCACCAGGTGGAATTCCACGTTACATATGTTGGAGCGGTTGTGTGAGCAGCAGACAGCAGTAATGGAGTATCAGCTGCATCAGGCGCAATCAAGTCGCTCTTTGCGCCGTCCACACTTCACCACTACTGAGTGGGCCTCTATGAAGGACATCTGCGACGTTTTGCGTGCGTTTGATGTCTCAACGCAGATGGCGAGTGCAGATGATGCACTAGTCAGCATGACTGTCCCCCTTATCTGCCTGCTTCAGAAATCACTGAAAGCACTAAAGGAAGAGGTTTTGGAAGAGGTGGAGGATGAGGAGTCACAAATTCAATTACCTTCAGGACAGTCAGCGCAACGTGGTTCCTCACAAAGGGCTGGGCAGGGCTCACTTTGTGAGGAGGATGAGGAGGAGGAGGAGTCAATGGAGGAGGAAGAAATCCCTACAGAGGGAGGTACACAACGCTCTAGTCAGTATGTAGAGCGAGGGTGGGGTGATGCAGAGGAGGCAGAGATGACGCCTCTTCCACAGGACAGCTTTTGTTGGCCAGTTGGGAGTCTGCAGCACATGGTTGATTTCATGCTTCAGTGCCTGAGAAACGACCGCCGCATCGCCCACATTCTCACCACGTCAGATTATTGGGTGTACACCCTCCTAGACCCTCGCTACCGGGACAACTTACAAACCCTCATCACACCGGGGAACCGGGACCGTAAAATGCGGGAGTACCAAGACACACTGGTGCAATCCATACTGTTGTACATTCCAGCCGAGAGAGATGCTGCTGCTACTGCTTTACAAAGCAGCTCTGTGCGTCGAGGCAGTGTAGACACCTCTACAACAAGAGGGAGCACAAGCAGCGCCTCTGCACAGGGAAAGAGCTGTATGTTACAAATGTGGCAAAGTTTTGTGACAGCGCCAGCAAGGTCTACACCATCCGAGACGGCTCCAGTCACCAGGAAGCAACGTTTCCGTAAGATGGTGACAGACTACTTGTCTTTCCCTCTAAGTGTACTCCCAGATGCCTCTTCCCCTTTCAAATTTTGGGTCTCTAAGTTGGATACATGGCCAGAGCTTAGCCAGTATGCATTGGAGGTGCTGGCTTGCCCTGCTGCCAGTGTATTTTCTGAGCGCGTCTTTAGTGCTGCAGGTGGTGTACTAACAGACCGTCGCATGCGACTATCCTCAGAGAATGTAGACCGGCTTACTTTTCTGAAAATGAACAAGGCATGGATCTCACCTGAATTTGCCTGTCCGTTTTCAGATTAAATAACTGTTTGGCAACGTTTTCCATGTCTCCTGTTATGTTCATCTTTCTACCACCTGAACTCTACTCCCTGGGCTACAACACCGCCATTTGTTGCTCGTAAGTAATTGGCAGGGGTACTGACTCCTGGCCAGCCTGGTTACAGCACAACAGCTGTTTCCTGGCAGTGTGAACGTCAATTATCCTCCAATAAGTTGTGCTGTCGTGTTGCATTCGGGTTAGCCGACTCTATGGTGCCTGCAGTTTAGGTGATTCCTATGTGTGCTGTGGGATATGTAAATAAAGGCTGTTTCCATTGTGACAATAGGACAAGCACCCACTGTAGGACTGTGTGATTCGGTAACTGCGGACGGCTTGCGTCCTGTCAACTTACATTTTCATGGGTGCGTTCTGCTACCCGTCCGGGGTCCAGTACCGTCAACTGGTTCTCCCCATTGCCTTTGGCCTAGGTGCCTCCATCTCCGTATACGAGTTCCAGCAACGTCTGCTGGTCCTTGGTAGTGCTTTGGAGCACAGGTACCTCCTGCTTAGTAACCGTGTCACAGTAACGTCAGCTGGTACTCGGTTGTGACATTGCCTCTTTTCCTTCTGCTACCCGTCCGGGGTCCAGTACCATCAACTGGTTCTCCCCAGTGCCTTTTGCCTAGGTGCCTCCATCTCCGTATACGAGTTCCAGCAACGTCTGCTGGTCCTTGGTAGTGCTTTGGAGCACAGGTACCTCCTGCTTAGTAACCGTGTCACAGTAACGTCAGCTGGTACTCGGTTGTGACATTGCCTCTTTTCCTTCTGCTGCCCCTCCGGGTTCCAGCACAGTCAGCTGGTCCTCGTTACTTCCATTGTCTCTTGTTCCATCTGATACCCGTCCGGGTTCCAGTAACGTCAGCTGGTTCTCGGAAATTAGACGACCTTAAAGACCGCCCAGAAGAAGATGACGACAACAAGGACGACGAGCATGAAGCCAACCAGCCTGAACACCATCACAAAGAAAAAATTAAAGTAAACCCTGAAGAAGATCACCAACAGGACAAAGAAGGTTAAGACAAACTACAAGATACAGAACAACAGACAGAAGAACAATAAGCAGAAGATCAAAAAGCAGAAGAACATGAAGTATAAGACCAAAATGAAGAGCAAAATATATGCTCTAAATTCTAAGCAGAAGAAGACTAAGCAGTGTATGGGGGTGAGTCCGTTCCTCCTCGTGGTGCCCCTGGAAAATGCCTGCTGCTGCAGGCTAAACTGAACACGGACAAATACTGTTGTAATTTAAATCTTTTGTGACAGCAAGAACGGAAGAATGAAAAAATTCATACTTTTACAGATTACAAGTACAGGAATCTCTGTCACAAATAAGAATATGATGAAGAAGATGAAGAGGAAGAAGATGAAGAATTTGAATATGAAGAAGATTAATAGTTTAATAATAACAATATGAGTAATGTAAACAAAAACATGAATAGCAAGAAGTTTAAGAAGAAGATTAAGAAGGTGAAGATGAAGAATAATTTGATGAGAAAGATGATGCTGCTGAAGATTATGAAGGAGAAAGTGTGGCACTGGCAAAAGTTAAAAAGGTGAAGAGCATGGAAGTTGTGAAACATACATATTTGCCAAAATAGAAAAAAGGTTAACAACATTGTCAATTTGTTCGTCAATCCAAACGTATTTCCAAAAAAAAATATATTAATGCTATTCCAATGCATTGGGTTAAACATGTATGCCTTTATTGTCTCCTCAACCTCCCCCAATACATTCTACATTACTCTTTGTTGTTTTCCTTCATGTACAATTAACCAACAAGGCAAGAATGGTTTTTTTTTAATGTCGATATTTGGTTCCCATAGACTTACATTGGACTTCCGGTATCAGTATCGGGTATCGCCGATATTTTAGTGATATCGGCGATACCATTCCGATCCGATATTTTTAGATATCCAGCAGTATCGCTCAACACTATTCCTGAATAAAGAAGCTCTGTTGTCACAGACTTGGAGAGTATCCTGAATAATCTGCTGCTAACAGAAGGTACAAGGATGGAAGACATAGAAACAGTGGACCATGTTTCTGGATAAAACAAAAAGCAGTCCTATTTATATAATCAGAAACAGCGCCTTTACAAGGGAATTTGTCAGTAGGATCAAACCTCTTAATCCATCTATATGGTCATGTATCACACGCATCACGAAAGACAAGCATCGAGTAAAAGGCAGTTATCCATGGCGAGGAATTAATATTCATCTCTCTCTTCACACAGGTATGAACTGCATTCAGTGGAAGCAAACAGCTGAATAGAATCCCCACCTCTGCTATCTGTGTTGAATGCTGCACTATATATTAATGGTATGAACTGCATTCAGTGGAAGCAAACAGCTGAATAGAATCCCCACCTCTGCTATCTGTGTTGAATGCTGCACTATATATTAATGGTATGAACTGCATTCAGTGGAAGCAAACAGCTGAATAGAATCCCCACCTCTGCTATCTGTGTTGAATGCTGCACTATATATTAATGGTATGAACTGCATTCAGTGGAAGCAAACAGCTGAATAGAATCCCCACCTCTGCTATCTGTGTTGAATGCTGCACTATATATTAATGGTATGAACTGCATTCAGTGGAAGCAAACAGCTGAATAGAATCCCCACCTCTGCTATCTGTGTTGAATGCTGCACTATATATTAATGGTATGAACTGCATTCAGTGGAAGCAAACAGCTGAATAGAATCCCCACCTCTGCTATCTGTGTTGAATGCTGCACTATATATTAATGGTGTGCACTCCATACCTCTACTTGCTGCCAAGCACTGCTTTACCATCTTGCAACATAGTTTAATGTGCCTGTTAATAAGGCTTTGGAATAATTCATTTTTGCACTGTGTTTAAAATACTTACTGCTTTATATCCCGGTGACTGGGGCCTCTCTAGATGCTATCAGGTGGAAGGTGCTAAAGCATATAGATGTTGCCAGGTAGCCTTTGATGATCTAACCACCCCTGGTGTGCTGGCCCCAGCTGGCAAATTATCCCAAAACAGCCCCCACAATCCCACTTTCCTGACCCTGTAGTGTGGACTATATATTTAGGAGTAGTCTAAGGGGCGCACGCAGTAAGGGGGGCGCACGCATCACAGAAAGCAAAGCATCACGAAAGACAAGCATCGAGTAAAAGGCAGTTATCCATGGCAGTTAATCAGGGCAGGAATCAGGTAACCCACACTTTGCTTTCTTTTAAATTATGTTCTCTATCTCTATCCTCCTGTGTTCCCTTGCCATCCACATTCACTGCCCCATCCCCCCTCCATCACGACTCATATACATCAGCCCCTCCATACTTCCCTCTCCCATGTACAGTTCCCATGCACTCCTCACCTTCCTAAGAAAACTCAGCCCATCTTGCCCAAACATATCTCAGAAAAAACCTATTTATAAATCCAACAACTACCTGCTCTTTATCTTCCTACTCCTACTGATTTCAGGGGACATCTCCCCCAACCCTGGTCCATCCCCCAACCTCAATCCCTACCCTACCTCATTTCGAAACCATAATAATCTTGTTAATATTACTTGCACTCCCTCATCTCCTTCTTTCAACTGTGCCCTCTGGAATCCAAGGTCTGCATGCAATAAACTATCTTTCCTGCACAACTACTTTCTGAACAACTCTCTTCATCTGTTGGCCCTCACTGAAACCTGGATTCAGGATTCTGACACGGTCTCCCCTGCTGCCATTTCCTATGGTGGCTTACAGTTCTCCCATTCCCCGAGACCCACAAACAGACATGGTGGTGGAGTTGGCATACTCCTGTCCCCACAATGCACTTTCCAGGTCATCCCCCCAATTCCATCACTCTCATTCCCTTCTTTTGAGGTCCACACCATCAGGCTCTTCCATCCCTCTCCCTCAGAATAGCGGTCATATATCGGCCCCCAGGCTCATCCACCCAGTTCCTTGACCACTTCTCAGCCTGGCTGCCGCACTTCATGTCCTCAGAACTACCAACCCTTATCCTTGGAGACTTCAACATCCCCATTAACAGTCCTACTTCCACATCTGCATCTCAGCTTCTATCACTAACCACTTCTCTAGGCCTCTCACAGCTTTCAACCTCTGAGACACACAAGGATGGCAACACCCTTGACCTGGTCTTTGTCCGCCTCTGTTCAATTTCCCACCTAAATAACTCACCGCTTCCACTCTCTGACCACAACATTCTCTCCTTCACGCTCACAAATCCTCCACCACCCCAGCGAACTCCTACCTACCGCACATTCAGAAATCTGCAAGCCATTAACCCTCAGACACTTTCAGACTCCCTACACTCTTCGCTGTCCCCAATCTCCTCTTTTTCTTGTCCTAATCTGGCTGTTCAGCACTACAATGACACTCTTAGAAGCACCCTTGACCAAGTAGCACCGCTCACCCTCAGAACTTCCAAACACACAGTAAAACAGCCCTGGCTCACATCGCAAACTCACCTTCTCCAGCGATGCTCTAGGAGTGCTGAACGCCTATGGAGAAAAACCCGCACACCAGAAGACTTCATCCACTTTAAATTCATGTTAAGAACTTATAATGCTGCCCTTCACCTCGCCAAACAGACCTACTTCACCACACTGATCTCCTCACTAGCCAACAACCCCAAGAAACTTTTTGACACTTTTCACTCCCTCCTCAGGCCAAAAGCACAAGCCCCTATCACAGACATTTGTGCTGATGACCTGGCCTCCCACTTTATAGAAAAAATAGATACTATCCGTCAGGAAATCTGCTCTCAACCACCAAGTGCTGTGACTCCCATCCCACCCTGCATTTCCCCTGGCTCAATTTCCACATTTGATCCCATCACAGAAGAAGAAGTCTCCAGACTCCTCTCTTCCTCTCGTCCGACTACATGCACTACCGACCCCATCCCCTCACATCTCCTCCAGTCTCTTTCTCCTGTTGTCACAACTCACCTAACTACAATCTTCAATCTCTCACTCTCCTCTGGCATTTTCCCATCCTCCTTCAAACACTCCATCATTACTCCACTACTAAAGAAACCCGCTCTTGACCCTTCCTGCACAAACAACTACAGACCGGTCTCCAATCTCCCCTTCATCTCCAAACTTTTGGAGCGCCTAGTCTACTCCCGCCTCACCCGTTACCTCTCCACTCACTCCCTCCTAGACCCTTCACAGTCCGGCTTCCGACCCCTACATTCGACTGAAACTGCACTCATCAAAGTGACCAATGACCTTCTGACAGCAAAACGTAACGGCGACCACTCTCTGCTCATTCTACTCGACCTTTCTGCAGCTTTCGACACGGTTGACCACCGTCTCCTACTGTCCAGGCTCCACTCTCTAGGTATTAAGGACACTGTTCTCTCCTGGTTCTCCTCCTATCTTTCTGACCGCTCCTTCAGTGTTTCGTTCTCTGGCTCCACTTCATCTCCTCTCCCTCTCACTGTCGGTGTACCCCAGGGCTCAGTCCTTGGCCCCCTTCTCTTCTCTCTCTACACCGCTCCAATTGGACAGACCATCAGCAGATTTGGCTTTCAGTACCATCTTTATGCTGATGACACACAATTATACACGTCATCCCCGACCTTACCCCCGCTGTACTACAGAACACCACCGACTGTCTGTCCGCAGTCTCCAACATCATGTCTGCTCTCTATCTGAAACTCAACCTCTCCAAAACTGAACTTCTTCTGCTCCCGCCGTCTACTAACCTCCCTAAATCTGACATTTCCCTCTCAGTGGGTGGCACCATAATAACACCCCGGCAGCAGGCTCGCTGTATGGGTGTTATGTTTGATACCAATCTCTCCTTCACCTCCCATATACAATCTCTTGCCCGCTCTTGCCGCCTACACCTAAAGAACATCTCTAGAATCCGCCCTTTTCTCACCATGGAAACAACAAAAACCCTCACTGTAGCATTGATCCACTCCCGCCTGGACTACTGTAACGCTCTATTACTTGGCCTCCCCATTACTCGACTATCCCCTCTCCAGTCCATCCTTAATGCAGCAGCCAGGGTTATCCATCTGGCTAATCGGTACTCGGACGCGTCCGCTCTTCGCCAGTCCTTACACTGGCTGCCCATTCATTATAGGATCCAATTCAAAGCACTTGTTCTCACCCACAAAGCTCTCCACACTGCAGCACCCCCCTACATCTCCTTCCTCATTTCTATCTATCGGCCTAACCGACTGCTGCGCTCTGCAAACGACTTTCGACTAACCTCTGCACTAATCCGTACCTCCCACTCCCGACTCCAAGACTTCTCCCGCGCTGCGCCAATCCTCTGGCATGCTCTACCCCAAGAAATTAGGACTATCCACAATTTGCATGGTTTCAGGCGCTCCCTCAAAACACATCTGTTCAGAGCGGCCTATCACATTCACTAATCAAAGTCATTCTATGTGTAAGGTGTGTGTGTGTGTGTAGCCCATTCACTATCTCCATCCATCCCTCACTCCCTTAAGATGGCTGGACCATCATTGTAAATGCACCATTGTATATACACACCTGTATTTTGTATCTCCCCCACCTCATTGTAGATTGTAAGCTCTCACGAGCAGGGCCGTCTTATTTTGCTTTAATTACTGTATTGTTAACGTTGTTACTTATGACTTGTGTTTTGAAACTGTTAAACTGTAAAGCGCTGCGGAATATGATGGCGCTATATAAATAAAGATTATTATTATTATTATTATTATTATCATGTAAGTCAAAGGAAGCAGAATACAATGATACCTTGATATTTGTGATCTGATGATTTATTCCAGAGAAATCCATGTTTTTCTCCTATGTAACAGAGCTGTTAAGATATCTTTGCAGAACACTGATC